>PVJN01003397.1:0-102065 GCA_004026805.1 Lasiurus borealis
CGTGTGCTCTGGAGACTGGCTGAGAGGAGAGCCGCCATAAACCGGGCCTGACACATATGGTTCAGCAAAGCCAGGTGGAACCAGCCTCACTGGGTCTCGGTGACAACAACTCCAGCGATAATTAATTACACCAGCCATGGTCAGCGTTTTCCCAGACAAGACAGCAGTGACACTCTCACACCCCCCAGAGAGAGAGAAATGCAGGCGGGGAGATGCACCCTTGAACTCTCTCTCCAATGGGTTCTGCTTGGCCTGTGCTCTGTAATGAGCCCGCCCAGAACAGGGCCAGCCATCCGCAAGAACATGCAGCACCTAAACACACGAGAGAGGACACTCAACTTCGTTTTTAAAAATAACAACACTGTGTATTTCTGACAGCTCTCTCTTTCCTAGTGAGGCTGCACTGTCTTATTTTGAGTTGTATTTTCACCTTGGATTGCATGTGGAGGTTTTGTAAACTATAAGTAGCATTATTGCACATTCCAGGACACTGGAAGTTTTACATGTTTAACTATAGGCCTGGTGCATGAAATTTGTGCATGGGGAGGGGGGTTTGTCCCTAATCCCAGCCTGCACCCTCTCCAATCTGGGACCCCTCAAGGGATGTTTGCTGCCTGTTTACAGGGATTGGGCCATGGGAGTGTGGCCAGCCTGGGTGAGGGGCTGAAGACTGTTTGTAGGCTGGCCACACCCCATTCAGATGGCGGTTCCTGCTAGGGGGTCTGGCCAGCCTGAGTGAGGGGCTGATGGCTATTTGTAGGCTACAGCCCCTTCAAGGTGTGGGTACTCACTGGGGTACCAAGCCAGCCTCGGAGAGGGCCTAATGGCTGTTTGCAGGCTGGCCACACCCCACAGTGACCCAAGCTCCCAGCCCCTCCTTTTGTTCTTTTTCTTTTTCATTTTCAGCGCCTCCTTGAGCAGAGGCCAGGGCCAGCTGCAAGCAGGAATCTGGGATTTATTTATCTTCTATAATTGAAATGCTGTAGCCTTGAGCAGAGGCCAGTGCCGGCCACGGCGGGCGAGAAGCTTGGCTTCCTCTATCACCAGGGGCAATCCAAGCCTCCTGCTCCTCCAGCTCTGTGGCCACCGCCAGCTTTGTTGGGTTAATTTGCATACTCGCTCCTGATTGGCTGGTGGGTGTAGTAGAGTGATGCTCAATTTGCAGGTTTCTCTTTTATTAGCGTAGATAGAAGAAATAAAACTGAACCATTGGTACCATTACAAATAGCCAATGATTATATTACTAAAAATATAGTAAGAAATAAAAATTGCCAATTGTAGCTTTAGAATGTCTAATAGTTATTATTATCGAAGGTTTTCTTTGGTTACTGCCATAATGTAGCTTTGAAGGTTAGCAGTGCAATAGGTTAAAGTCAATAATCCTAGTTTTATATATTTTTTGCATTACCATTTATTTATTTATTTATTATTTTTTAATACATTTTATTGATTTTTTTACAGAGAGGAAGGGATAGGGACAGAGAGTCAGAAACATCGATGAGAGAGAGAGAGAGACATCCATCAGCCACCTCCTGCATGTCCCCTACTGGGGATGTGCCCACAACCAAGATACATGCCCTTGACCGGAATCAAACCCGGTATCTTTCAGACCACAGGCCTACGCTCTATCCACTGAGCCAAACCGGTTTTGGCTGCATTGCCTTTTAAAACTAAGATAATGTATTTCTGAGTGTCAGTTATGACTTTGATACCAAGTAGTAACATCTAATTTGCAAGGCTATCCTGAAGATCAAGAGAGGTATTGCAAGCTGTAAATATTGTGCTCTTCCATAAAACCTAAGATATTATTTGCCTGCGTAAGCATGTTTAAACGCAAGGTTGGTGAACCAGGACAGTAATGACAAGTTGGCTGAATTAACTCTAAGGATTCTTTAAGACATCACATTGAGAACATCACTGTCGCCATGTCCCGTGCTGATTGTGAGATCCACTCTCCAATCTGCAAGGGCCTGGAGGCTAATAAACATAGAGCATGTTGTTTATTTTTGCCATCCTGTTTTTCCGTTATTGCTTTCTGCTCCCGAGACCGTGCAACTGAAGGGAATCCTTCAAGGGTGTCAGCTGTGATCTCGCTGCGCACCGACACCAGATGTTGCTCCTGTCCATCTGTTCACGCGTTCCCCGCCACCAGGCGAAAACCAACCAGGGACCGTGAGGTGACGCGGTAATTAACCTTGTAGATGACATTAGCATCACAAAGGAAACCAGCGCCGGGTTTTACGGCTTTCTTCAATGAACAGCAATTAATCTTGGTTGCTTTGCGTAATCTCCCTTTAATATTTCATAATGCGTTCAGGGGCGGAGGGTGTAGATTCTCGGTGCTTTGTCCCACTGTTCTTGATGGTTCCATGTCTCCTGTGTTAGAATGAGCTGCGCAGATATCACTCTTTCAGCGTGGAACTCCCCTATGGATGGATAATTGGCTTCAGAAGCCATAACGCTTGCTCGGTGTCTGTTGAATAATAGCTTTCAATAGTTAACTTTTTGCTGGCGTTTCATTAACTGGAGTCTTGTATATAAACACCTAATGACAAACATCCTTAGAAGGTCTAACACCAACATTAAAGGAAACGATGTTAAGTGGTAGAAGCGAAACATTTTATAACTAAAGAACACCCAGATTCATAGATGTAAGAGCAGATTAAACGAGAAGAGAGAACTAGTGAGTAAAAATTAGTAAGTTTAAATCTAACTTGTTAAAGTTGCATGTGTAAAGAGTCACACTATAAAAGTCTAAGAGATGAGCAGAAGCATTTCAACTAGAACAAGAAGATGATAAAGGAATAATTAAGACATTAAAAAAATACTGGGGCAGTTTTTGACTAGCAGATACATATTTAAAAATGTTAGAAGGTATTCCTCCAATAGAATGATATATATGTTAACAGCCATAAGGCATGAGGTCAAAGTTAAGGTGTGTGAGTGTGTGTGTGTGTGTGTGTGTGTGTGTGTGTGTGAATAAATTGTCTGTCAAAACCCATCCAAGTCTAGAGAGCCAAAGGCTGCTTCCAACGGCAAGTTCAGAGTGAAGGAGAATAACTTAACACAAGTAAATCTGAAAAGTAATTGTCTACATTTAGGGAAACTATGATCAATATTGCTCAAAATGCCTGCATATTAGCTAAGTACATAAATCTCAGATCATTACAGAAAGCAAACCAGATTGATTGATACACCTAGTGAATCATGTGTAACCAAATGTCTAATAGCTTTCATATACTGAGTGACAGACATGATTCTTGCTATTTTATATTTATTAATTCCCAAACTTAAAATTTTACATGAGGGAATTTATAATCTTGCTTAAAAAAAAATATATATATATATATGTATATATATATACATATATATATATATATATATATATGTGTGTGTATATATATATGTATATATATACACACATATATATACATACACATACATATATGTGTATATATATACATACTTAAAAAATATATATATATACATATATATATTTACATATATATTGATTGATTGATTGATTTTAGAGAGGGAGGGAAAGGGAGAGATAGATAGATCAGTGATGACAGAGAATCATTGATCAGCTGCCTCCTGCATGCTCTCCACTGGGGATGGAGCCTGCAACCTGCTCACAGGCCCTGACAGAGAACTGAACCACGACCTCCTGCTTCTTAGGTTGACACTCAACCACTGAGCCACGCCAGCGGGGCTGTAACCTCTAAGTGACCTGTGCCACGAAGGCTCCTGGGAGAAAACTACATCTGGGATTCTTCCCTGTCAAGAGACAGGACTGCCCTTTGAATGTGATTCTGCTCCCAAAGGCTTTTCACCGTCTCTCCCACCTTTTTTACCACTTTCCGCAGTGATGACCTTTCACCCTTTCCATCCACGAACAATGTATAATATAATGAGGAATTTCACACAAATTCAAAGCTCTCAAACCTGTGCTCAAGTTCTGCTCCTGCACGTATCTTGAACAGGAAGTATTTACCTTTCTTTTCCTCTTAAATATACAATAGAGCAATGTATACCTACAGTAACCACACTAAAGCATACTGAGGTGTTTTTTTTTCTTCTAGTGGTGACATGATCATACTTCACTGGTCTACGCAAAACCAACATGGATTTGTGAGGCTCTGCATCCATCCTGACACCTTCCACTTGAGCGACTCAATTGCCACTTGGGTAAATCACACCTGGTCTCCAACAAGACAAAGGAAACGAGTATTTGCTCAGAAAGCTCTCAGCCTCCCTGTAAGTTAGAGAGACGCTTTGCGGAATCTAACACCTGCAATGGAGAAAAGGCAAAATAATTTACAACGGGCATCCTTTTGAAAGGAGAAGCTCTACAGGAGTGATCTGTTTGCTGTCTTTTTAAAAAATATATCACTTTTTTAAAAATATATTTTATTGATTTTTTACAGAGAGGAAGGGAGAGGGATAGAAAGTCAGAAACATCGATGAGAGAGAGACATTGATCAACCGCCTCCTGCACACCCCCTACTGGAGTTGTGCCCACAAGCAAGGTACATGCCCCCAACCGGAATCGAACCTGGGACCCTTCAGTCCGCAGGCTGACGCTCTATCCACTGAGCCAAACCGGTCTTGGCAAATATATCACTTTTGATGAAATCTAGGGAATAGGAATACAATTATAATGCACATTGTTTACCATAAGTCATGTTCCAGTCATCTGAAAATTCCAATGACTGTGATAATTCACTTAACTTATTCCTTCACTTTCGTAAAAAGACTTCAACTTTCTTATGAGTGTTTCAGGGCAGTTTATTTAAGCTAAATTACACTTTTACTGGTCCTCCTTAAGAATGAAATACAATCAATGACAGTAGGATCAGGTTTCTCGTCTTCTTTTTCTCATCCCCTTTTTCTCCTGACACTAGCTCTCAGCTACCTTTCAGTTCTCAGCTGAGAGGCAGTGCTGGGAAGGCTTACACATCGTGGTCATGGGATTTTTACATTAAAAAATGAAATATGGCCCAAATGGCGCATAAGGTGATATTACATTTAACAGCCAGAAAAAAAGGGAGGGTTATGTGCTGGGTCCGGGGACCTCAGGCCACGCCTCCCATCCTGGCCCCAGGGCTTGACAAGGGTGGGGCTGGCCAGGTCTGGATGGAGCCCAATGGGGGAGGGGGAGTCTGGGCCTCATTCAATTTTGAGGTGCATGTGGGTGGGCGGGGACTTGACTCTGGGTCCCATGATGAGCCCCAGGCTCTGACAGGAGGAAGGTTTTCATGTACATTTTACTAATTTTCTTTCATCTCTGACACTTCTAGTATAGAAAAAGGGCAAATAGCAATATTAAATTATTTCCTCTAATAAATCCCCTTTTAATGTGCATGAATATCATGCACCGGGCCACTAGTATAAAAATATGTTAAGGGAGATGGAAGAAATGCCCAGGGTAAAATAATGGAGAATAACTAAGGAGTTGGGAATTGGATTACTTTTTTTAAAACAAAGGATCTCTTTATCAAAATAATTTAAATACATATGCCCTCATCTCAACAGATATAGGTTACCTCAAACTTTTGTGAAAGTACTTAATAGCATAGAGGTTTCAATAGAACACACTACCAAAATCTTCACATCTCCTATTTCTTTCTCTTTAATATATATGATGAAGTTTCTAACTCTATCTCTCTCTGCAAAAAATCAATAATATATGTACATATATATAATATATATACATATATATAATATATATACATATTATTGATTTTTTGCAGAGAGAGATATATACATATTATTGATTTTTTGCAGAGAGAGATAGAGTTAGAAACTTCATCAGCTGCCTCCTGCACACCTTCTACTGGGGATGTGTCTGCCCCCTGGGCATATGCCCTTGACTGGAATTGAACCTGGGACCCTTCAATGCTACAGGCTGACACATACTCTATCCACTGAGTCACACTGGTTAGGGCTCTCCTATTTCTTTTTTACTTATTTATTCCTTTTCTATTTTTTTTTCTATTTCCTTTTTTATCACCATGTATCGCCCCTATGTCCTCTTCTGCCTCCGCCCTCCCCATAAAGCCAACATATCAAGCGGGTTCTCATTAGCTCTTTCCTCCCTCAGCAATTACTTCCTTTTGTACCTCTTTTTTTTTTATTGATGGCACTTCACTCAAGCATTCAATCAATTTAAAAACCATAAAATCTTATTCAACTGTTCTCTCCTTTATTCTATCACCGTAGGCCTGGGGCACAAAATCATGCACCAGTGGGGTCCCTCGGCCTGGCCTGAGGGATCAGGCCCAAACTAGCTCTCCAACATCCCCCAGGGGGGTCCTGGATGGCAAGAGGGCCCAGGCCAGGCTGAGGGACCCCACTGGAGGGATATGGGAGGTCGGCCAGCCAGGAGGGACCACAGGGGGGCTCAGGCCATGTCCACCTGTCTCGCTCAGCCCGATGGACCAGACCCCAGCAGCAAGCTAACCTACCAGCTGGAGTGTCTGCCCCCTGCTGGCCAGTGCACATCATAGTGACTGGTCGACAGGTCGACTGTCTGCCCCCTGGTGGTCAGTGCACATCACAGCGAGCAGTTGAGTGGCCTTAGAGTATCATAAGGATATTGCACTTTGGTTGAATGGACAACTGGACACTTAGCATATTAGGCTTTTATTATGTAGGATAACCGATTCCTCTGCAATGTCTGCAAAATTATCAATTCTATATTTAATTATTCCATTCATTGATTAATTTAGTAAGTATGTACCAATCACATACTAAGTAAGTTACAGGCACTGTTCTAGATTCTGGAGTTATAGTATCACAGACTTATAGTTTATTGGAAACAGAGATACAATAAACTAGTATAAATAGTAAGTATAATTAAGATCTATAATATGCTAGAATATCATTTTTGTTGTATATTCCTAAGTGTTTTAAAAATCCAGATTGAAGAGGGCCACTATATATATATATATGTGTATATATATATATATATATATATATATAGTTTTGTAGAAATTATATACATATATATACATATATATTTATATATGTATATATATATATTTTTTTTTTGTCAAGGAGATAGTACTGTGAGAGCAAATAATAGGGAGATTGATACATTTTAGGGTGATAAGAATTATGTGCCTGAAGACGTTATGAGGAAATCAGAATAATGAAGCAGATTTAAAGAAATGTTTAGAGGAGTGTAAGAGACTAGGGTAAATAATTTAGAGGCGAGGCATAAGCAAGTTATCTTAGTTATTACTCAATTTCCTTCTCTTCAAAACGTGCATAGAACAATAACTGTCTAGCTGTGAGGATAAAATGAATTCATGCGTATTAGGCACATAACTAATTCATGGCATCTGCAAATATTAGCTACTATTCATGTATTATCAATATTATTATTGCTAAGCACAGAGTATGTGAAAGCAACTCCACGGTGTGTCATGAGAAGGTGGTGTGCCTGTGTGTGTGCAGCATGTTTGTGAACGTATGTATCATTTCAGTAGTTGTACTCCAACCTGAAGAGGTTTACCCATTTTTTAATGCCTCTTTGAATCAATCACAAAGTGGAAAACACCAGTTTTCACTGTCAGCATCATGCCAGCCTAAAATCAGGGCTGGAGAAGATACTTTCTCATCAATGAGTTTTTCAAAATTGGTAAACGGTATTTCTAAAAGTGTAAGTTAAACCATTACCTCTTTCACACACACACACACACACACACACACCTGCTCATTTCCTGCTGGCAGTACCTCCCGTTCTGCGAAGGGAATAAGGACTTGGCCTCGGGCTTTCTGTGAAAAGAACAGTCAGATTCCTTCTCCAGAAAGGTGCCTCCTGTGCTCGCTGGCTTTGCCTGTCCTGGGTTCATTCTGTAAAGGAGTCCACCGCTGGCTCTGCTTCCTCCTCCTGGTGGCCACATGTCACTAACGCTTGAGTTTCGGTATTTCTTCTCTCTCCGTGAACTTCTTCATTCTATTGCTTCAACTCTCATCCTTACACAGCGGACCCCTTCACCTCAATGGTGCCTTCTGACCGTGCGTGTTTTACATACAGTACACACAAATCTTTAATAATGTTCCAACTCACGTTGTATAACAGTTGGGATTTGTGTCTATAGCGTGGGCCAGGCCTTGCACCCGATTTTCAGAACATAATGTCCTCATTCGTGGTTCCTTCGGCATCCCTGTCATTCCCTCTGACAACTCTGCCCGAGGTTCCCACTGCTCCTCGTTCTAAAGAAATACCCTCAGAAATGGGTTCTCCCGCAGCCGGAAATAATGTCACTGTGGGGGTGTAAGGGTTCCCATGGTGATGTACAGAGGAGGATGGTACTGATGCGACTGGCGGCGTTCGTCTCTGGCTGAGCTTTGGAGCATCCACGATCCCCCATCTTACGGTGTTTAACGATGTTAGTTTCAGCTGCTGGAAGTGATGTGATACACAGTGAATCCTGTATCCTGCTCTGGGCTAAAACCCATAGATTTCAGTCCATCCGCCCAAACAGTTTGATTACAGTTTCTGCATGTAATTGTTTCATATTTTCTACTCTGGGCAAATCATTGGAGAGTGGCTGGTGGTGGTTTTGTGTGTGTGTGTGTGTGTGTGTGTGTGTGTGTGTGTGTGTGCGCGTGCGTGTGTGTTTTGCCACTGCTCTGGATATAAGACCTAGATGTTACCTTTATCAACTTTGCACTTAGACTGAAGAATATATAAGGCTGTATTGGTTTGAAAAAGCAGTGTGCGACACACAATATAGTAAGTGACATAGAAAATATAAAAAATACATAGTAGTATTTTATATTTTAAATTATTTATACATCAATATAAATGTATATATGTCAAATGTTATTTATATACCAATATAAATGTCTATGTCAAATATTATTTATATATCAAATATTGATTTAATAAATTTCAATAGATATTGGAACATTGGGGGCCTTCTTTGTTGAAAAATGCAGTGACCTAAAAGCAGATTTAGCTCACTTATTACCCAGTCAGCAAATTGCAGGTGTTTATTTTTTTTCCTCAAACCAACTGTGATGTGCAGCATTCATTGAATGTGTAAGCATCCATATTCCAATTATTTACTAAAGATTTATTAGTGTCTGCTTAGCACTATATCACTCACTCTTTTTTTTTAATCCTCACTTGAGGATATTTTCCCATTGATTTTTAGAAGGAGTGTAAAGAAGAAATAAAGACAAAGTAATACCAATGTGAGAGAAGTGTATTGATTGGTTGCCTCCTGCATGTGCTCTGCAGGCCTGGGCGGAGTCTGCAGCCAAGACACGTGCCCTTGACTGAAACTGAACCCAGGACCCTGCAGTCCACAGGCCGACACTATCCACTGAGCCAAACTGGCCAGGGTTATACCACTTAATCTTTATAAGATTTTCAGAATCCCACTGAGGAGGCAAACTGAACAAAAATTCATAATTGAAGTCACCACAAGACATATTTGAGGTATACGCATTAGACTTTGAGAGTGCACACACCCTGAGCTTATGTCTAGGGTGTCGGGAGTGTAACCATAAGAATCAGAATGTGTGAGCTGTGATTGATTAAAACCCCAAAAGTCATAAGAATATTTGAATATAAATAACATTAGTGGTCAGAGCAGTGTGGACTATCTAAAATGTCCTTAAATACCTGTCCTCAAGGCAAACAAAGGCAGCAACGCCAATGGATTGGATAGCACAGATTTCTGAGAGAAGTGAAATGGAAAGCCATCAAAACATGGCATGTGCCAAGTCCCTGAGGTTCTAGATCTCATGGAAACTTCTCGAACAGTCAATTACTTGCTGAAGCTCACACAGCTGGTCGGAACATATAATATAACGGAGAGTAAACCTTAGACATTGGACCTCAAACAAGGACGTTTTCATGATGTCATTTTGCATCCAGGCATATACAAATTATTAGCTAAAAAGAAATGCACGGAAATTAGTGCAGAGGAAAGAAAAATACCCAGAAGGCTTCACACCAATCCTTGACCTGAGGCAGCTTTCTATCCTTCCTCCAAGGTCTCATCTCTCTCCTTTGAGACCTAATCGTGACCTCCTGGGTTTCATGCTGATAATTAAGAGATGGCTTTCTTGTTACTTATTTGAAGGTGAAAGCCTCTTTATTTCCTGGAAGAGAGACAATTACTCCAGGTAGGAGCATAATGCGCTCGCTCTGTTGTGAGAAAGGTTGAGCGAGGAGATGATCCATAAATAAGTGCTTAAAAGTAAAAAACCGTAAAGCCTGCCTGGGAAAATATAGCGCTTTCTCGCCCATACTTGTAATTTAGAGGCCTGCGAATTAATACATCAGCCCGTAGCAATGCAGGAGACGTAAATCTCCTAAAGCATATTCTCCCATTTCTGCTCTGACTGATCATCTGCTTTTCCTCTGGCAAAACCGTAATTCACGCCCCGGCGCGTCCCCTCTCCGGCGGTGATACAGGGCGGCTTTTCCATAAAGAGCTCGCGATGGCTTCCGGAATTCTGCCTTATTAATGGTCACATCCCCGTAAGGCGGGCGGGAACATTACTGTCCTCCTTCAATAAAACTTCAAGCTGGGACACTGTAAATCATGGGGAACATTGTGAGATTACCAATATCCTCCAGGAGCATTAAGGAGATCCGATTTGCTCAACCCATTAATCCTACTTCTTCTGGCCACTTTCAGCTGATCCTGTTTGAGGAAGCATCTTAGGGAAAAAGGTTACTGAATCCTCCTCCCCTCCCCCCATTTTTCTTTTTTTTTAAATATATTTTATTGATTTTTCATAGAGAGGAAGGGAGAGGGATAGAAAGTCAGAAACATCTATGAGAGAGAGAGACATCGATAAACTGCCTCCTGCACACCCCACACTGGAGATGTGTCCGCAACCAAGGTACATGCACTTGACTGGAATCGAACCTGGGACCTTTCAGTCCGCAGGCCAACGCTCTATCCACTGAGCCGTTAATATTATTTTGGTTATAGACAATCTGTCCCGATTGTCCAGAAGAACTCGGTTTTATTCGTGCAGTTTCGCCTAATTATGGTATGTGCCTTCTTTCGCCCTCAAACGTGGAATTGTTTAAAAGATCAATTCTATAGCAACCTTCATTTTAAGGGACTTGGCTTGACTGATACAACAGAAGAATGGAAGTTTCTACTGAAGGTTAAATTCTTTCAGGTAGAGTTCAAAATCACAGTGACTTTCTAAGTTTCAAGCACAGGACAGAGCACTACAGTAACATTTTTGTACTATTCTATACAAGTCATAATGTAATCCATGCTTAATTAGAGTGTTAAAAGATAAATGGGCAAGCCGAAACTGGTTTGGCTCAGTGGACAGAATGTCGGCCTGCGGACTGAAAGGGCCCGGGTTCAATTCCGGCAAGGGCATGTACCTAGGTTGGGGGCACATCCCCAGTGGGGGTTGTGCAGGAGGCGGCTGATGGATGTTTCTGACTCTTTCTCCCTCTCCCTTCCTCTCTGTAAAAAATCAATAAAATATATATTTTTAAAAAAGACAAATGGGCAAACCTAGTCAGGAATGATTTATTTCTTGTATTTCTATTCATGTCACTCCACAACCTCTCCGGTGTCCTCCGGCGCCTAAAAATCAATGAGTGCGGGATTCTGTAGTCCATTGGCAAGCGCCTCTCCTTGCTCAGAATTCCTGAAGACGTAGAATAATTAATCCGGCTAAATGTACCACCCGGGAAGTATGAGAGGTGGTGGGTGACTTTCTCAATAGTGACTTACAGTGAGCGGAACATGAAAATCTTGCTGTTTTAGTTAAGTGGATGCACCACTGAATCTGGGACCCTCTCTCTTGCAATTTCCTTCAGGAGCAGAAGTGTTTTCTGCCTGTTGTGTTGCAATGGTGCCCGCTGAGTGGCATACATTTTTGCCACTTGGTTTCCTTGCCCTCGTTGGGAAGCTATCCCTGCAGGTCGCAGCCTGGGAAACTGATGGATCTCCGCTCATCAGAGCTGTCCGCTGCCATTACAGAAAAGCGGTGGGATCTCTTCATTAGCCTTGCGATGGGAAGCGTTGGATAAACTCAACTCCAACTCTCCCAGCGTCCTCAGGGTGCCGTGACGAGGCAAGGTTGTGCAGGATCTTGCCGAGACCGGTTTGGCTTAGTGGATAGGGCGTCGGCCTGCGGACTGAAAGGTCCCAGGTTCAATTCGGGTCGGGGACATGTACCTTGGTTGCGGGCACATCCCCACTGTGGGGCGAGCAGGAGGCGGCTGATCGATGTCTCTTTCTCATCGATGTTTCTGACTTTCTATCTCTCTCCCTTCCTCTCTATAAAAAATCAATAAAATATATTTTTAAAAAAAGATTGTACAGGATCTCAGCACTAATCATTTCTTCATGCAGATCTGTTTGCATTGCAGAGATTTTGCAGGCCTACAGACATCCGTCTTAATAACACTCAAGACCGCTAATGCAAGTCTTGGGAATAAGATGCAACTAAATGATATTCTCAGTAACTTCCTTCCGATCATTTTCCAGCGACTCAGAGTGATGGGGCTTGCAGAGATTCGCCAAAGTGATTCTTTCTTCTTTGTCTCTAAACCGCACTCGATCCAACCACAAGTGTGTTCTATGACTTAAGAATTTGTATCTCTATCACTGCATCTCACAACTTGTGTGTGTGTGTGTGTGTGTTTTATATGTTTTATTAATTCCTCACAGAGAGGAAGGGAGAGGGACAGAAAGTTAGAAACATTGATGAGAGAGAGACATCGATCAGCTGCCACCTGCACACCCCCCACTGGGGATGTGCCCACAACCAAGGTGCATGCCCTTGACTGGAATGGAACCCAGGACCTTTCAGTCTGTAGGCCGACGCTCTATCCACTGAGCCAAACCGGTTTCGGCACACAACTTGTTTTTAAAGATTTTTAACAATATTCCTGTGGCTTCTCCATGAAACACGTTAGTTAAAAACTGATACCAATGCCAGTGCGCTCACATCACTGCACACATCTGGCACCAACTGAAGGACACTGAACTGAGACACTGAACCATGACCCTGGGGCTCCGTGAGGACAATGCTCACAATTCCATTGAAATAGAAGCATAATACAGTGGCACCTCGAGATACGAGTGCCCTAACATACGAGATTTTTGAGATACGAGCCATCTAGCGAGCGATTTTTGCTTTGAAATACGAGCAACAGTTGAGATAGGAGTCATTGCGCGGATCGGCCGGCTGTACATGACCCACCCATTTACAGCTACTCAAGCATCTCATAGTTCCCCATGCCTCAAGGTTACGGAACGAATTAAACTCGTATCTCGAGGTACCACTGTATACTGCAACCTATCGACTTTGCTATGTTTCCAAAATTAAAATCAGATGTGTGAAAGGAACAAACTGATACTCTATAAAATCGCCATTGGTTCATGCTACATGTATGATGTCCCAATATAAGACGTCCATTCTCCTCTTCTAGTTACTATTATTTTCCCCAAATGTGATCTTCCATCTCAACAAGGAGAAAGAAAAAGAAGTGATATAATTCAATGTCCTTTCTACCCCTTCTTAAGTCTCATTACATTCCCACGCCTGATTTATTTTAAACCAAAATAAATAATAAGTCAGAAGGTACTTCAGTGATTTTTTAAATATTTACTTTAAATGTAGTTTCTCCTATAAATTTCTACTTCTCAGTGAAATTCTACAGCAACGTGAATACTGGAAGAATAAAATCTAAAAAGACGGCGAGAAGACCTACTTGGCAAAGTACCGCTTGCTCTTCAAAGCATTTCAACATGTTTTTATGGGGCACTTTCTCGTGAAAGCCACTAACTGTAGCAAAATAGATGATATAATTTATGACAAGAAAGAGGACAACTAGCGTTTTTTATTGAATTTACCGGGGTGACATTGGTTAATAAAATCAGATGGATTTCAAATGTACAGATCCATAAAACACCATCTGTGTACCCCGCACTCCAGAGCAAGGCAAAGTAGGTCTACAGTTGAGAGTGCATGAAACCCAGAGTTTATTTTTTCTTCCTACTTCTTATTTATTTTATTTTCTCCTCCTTCCCTGCCTCCTCCTCCTCTATCTCAGTACCAGTGCGGGTCTTCTTACATATCAGCATGGCTGTTCCTACTCTTTTCTATCATAATTATGCTCCTCTTCCATCTCGCTTAAAACTTGGCAGGACTTCTGCTAAATGCATAGTATATGCCAATGAACACACGCCTGGAAGCAAGTGCATAGATTCCAACCGGTTTGATATACTCCGGTTGCTCACTTATTATTGCCATCTGTGCACGCTGGTGATGTAAGGAAGAAGGTTCTCATAACCGAGGGGAGAAAACAAATGTTAATGACAAGCGATCTAAGACTCAACTAGATTGCACAGTAATGATCGGTAATCCTTGTTAATACAATTGACCAAATTAGAACAACAGTCAGGAAATGTTTTAAATGCGATGTCAATATCTGGATACCACGTGGTTTTTCCGGCGCGAATTCTTTCAGTCAACGATGGCCATGCCATAGGTATCTTTCCGGGTGACTTCCTTTATGAGCTAGACGCTCATGAATACATGACGGCAGAGCCCATATATTAGTCAAGACATGGCCATAAAACAGAAAGCACTCACGGAATTGATGTAGCAGATTTAATGAGCAAAGATAATTTAAGGGAGCAGGTATTTACATGCGTGTCTATTTACTTAGGTGTGCATTACAGAGGCAGGGAGATCCAATAAAGACACATTCAGTATCACTTGGCCTGATGCAACGAAGGAAAGATACTAACTATAATATTTATAAGAGCTATAACTCTAGAGCAGCGGTTCTCCACCTTCCTAATGCCCAGACCCTTTAATACAACTCCTCATGTGGTGGTGACCCCCAACCATAATATTATACTCTTATGGGTCATCATGTAAATATCTGTGTTTTCTGATGGTCTGAGGCTCTACAGCAGCGGTTCTCACCTAAGCAGGGTCACCTAAGACCATTGGAAAATACAGATATTTACATTACCATTCATAACAGTAGCAAAGTGACAGTGATGAAGTAGCAATGAAGATAATGTATGGTTGGGGGGTCATCACAACAGGAGGAGCTGTGTTTAAGGATCTCGGCCTTAGAAAGGTTGAAAACCACTGCTCTAGGGGAATACAGTGATGACCAGGATTGTGTTGAGAGAGGGAAGGAGATTGCTAAAATCCCTGAGTTCTTTTCACTGCCTCTGTGCTTTCCATTGGCCAAAGACAACAAGAACCCAAGTGTTCGATAATCCAGGATCTGGAGCCTGTAGCTGTCCCTCTAGCATAACACAACAAGGAGAGAACAAAGCAAATCAAGACAGTGGATGTTGCCGAAACTGGTGTCGCTCAGTGGATAGAGTGTCAGCCTGGGGACTAAAAAGTCCCAGGTTTGATTCCAGTCAAGGGCATGTATGTACATTAGTTGTGGGCACGTCCCCCATAGGGGGTGTGCAGGAGGCGGCTGATCGATGTCTCTCTCTCATTGATTTTTCTGGCTTTCTATGCCTTTCCCTTCCTCTCGTTGAAAAATCAATAAAATATATTAAAAAACAAAGACAGAGGATGTTACTGGAGTGGCAAACAAAATAGAAACATTAAGCCAGCAATCCTCACTTGCAGTCAGCGGTGGCATGCACAGCATTTTCCAAAGCAGGGTCATCTAGCTCTCCTCCGTACCTCTCTCATGCTGGGAAGTGTGCTGTTTCATTTTACAAACGTACACCATGTTGTATGCCCGCTACCTCTTACTAAAAGTGGAAAACGGACAAGTCCAAGCTGTTTATAGATGCCTCTGCTCTATGCTCTTCACTTGGAAGGGTAGCCCTGTTAGAGGATATCGAGCAGACAGTACATCTCAGTCCTGCGTGTCCCCATCAGTGGCCAGTGGGCTGGCAGGGGCAGAGGAGAAGCAAGGCTAAACTTGAGGATCTGCCAGGCTGAGGCTAATGCCGCGCATTTCCATACAGACCCGACGCCTGGAAATATCCATCCACACAGTGTTTGTTCATCAGGGCTCCTTACAAAGATGATCTATATAATCTGATGGCCAGGATGGCACTCTGTGTTTGTCTGCCCTCCTCCTCCTCTGGACCATGCCGGATGGCAGCAGTGTGTTATTTACGATATTTCTGTTTGAGGCGCATGGAGTGTGAGTACACAGGCCATGCGTAGCCTGGCAGCAGAGACCTCTCCTAAGCAAGTCTGCTATTTTTTTAAAAACATATTTTGTTGATTTTTTACAGAGAGGAAGGGAGAAGGATAGAGAGAGAGAGAGACATCAATGTGAGGCATCGATTAGCCGCCTCTTGCACACTCCCTACTGGGGATGTGCCCGCAACCAAGGCACATGCCCTTGACCGGAATCAAACCTGGGACCTTTTAGTCGGCAGGTTGACGCTCTATCAACTGAGCCACACCAGCTTCGGCAAGTCTGCTGTTTCTTTACAGCAGCAACCGAACCCACTGCTGGCTGCTCACCATGCAGAGAACACGTGCTCTCTTTGGGTAATTTGTGGCCGTTATATCATGGGTTGGCCAGCGATTCATTCCCACGGAATCATTACCCAGTATAAATCTGCGTTTGGTTTCCCTGACCTTGGTGACTGTTCCAGAATCACCGTCTCTCCGCCTCCTTTCTATCCCGTCGGTGCGTTACCCTTTACATTAATTCCAGCCACAATGGTCACCGGCCAGCCCCAGAAGGGAATCGATCTCCACTGAGTCCACTGATTCAATCTTGACACAGCTTTAATACACAGAGAGAATGAGTTATTGACAATTTTTATAGCGGGCGAGTACAGAGAAGGCATTAAAGGGCTGAGTTATTGCTTGAAAAATGAGGTGTGTGTTTCTTGCCAACATACAGAGCGCCCTCGTCCAGGAGCAGGTAAGAATGGAGGGATCGAAAAGAAATGCGACGCCTCTGATTATCTAACGATGCACCGAGATACAGTGGTACCTCGAGATACAAATTTAATTCGTTCCGTAACCTTGAGGCGTGGGAAACTATGAGATGCTCGAGTCGAGGTAAACTGGTGGGTCGTGTGCCGCCGGCCGATCCGCGCGATGACTCCTATCTCAACTGTTGCTCGTATTTCAAAGCAAAAGTCGCTCGCTCGACAGCTCATATCTCAAAAATCTCGTATGTTAGGACACTTGTATCTCGAGGTACCACTGTACCTCGCTTCTTCCCCTTTTATTCTGGTGCTCTGGGTCTGGAAGTTAGTCACTAAAAGGGAATTGTCTATGCTCGCTCCTGCTTACTGCTGACTGATTCACGGAAGGGACTAGCATCCTCATCTGCAGAGATTCTCCAACGCAGGAACTTGGAACATGCCATTTACATACTTTACACACACACACACACACACACACACACACACACCACCACCACCACCATCAAGACCAAGACCTGGGGGGCGTGCAGGAGGCGGCTGATCAATGTCTCTCTCTCATCGATGTTTCTGACTCTCAATCCCACTCCCTTCCTCTCTGTAAAAAAAAAAAAAAATCAATAAAGTATATTAAATACATAAAAATAAAGGCACTCTGAGTTCCCTACACTATCATTCTATAATTACATTCCCAGGTGATCCTCTACCAGATCAGGGGTCTCCCGTGGGGGTACACATTTCCCAAGGAACACAAGAGTAACAGCTTAAAATATCCTAGAATCCTCTGTTAATTTTGCTTTTCACTTCAGTTCCTCCATTGCTATTTGCTTCCCTAAAATCCCGGCCCCTGTTATTGTAAGAATAGCCAGAGAACATTAACACTGTGCCTGTGGAACTGAGATCCAGATGCTTCCGAGGGGACAAAAGCAGTCCATGTGGTGCCCCTGCCTCCTCCACCTCATTCTCCCTGAGGCGGGGGCCGCAAGATTTTATTTTTTAAATATTTTATTGATTTTTTACAGAGAGGAAAGGAGAGGACTAGAGAGTCAGAAACATGGATAAGAGAGAGACATCGATCAGCCGCCTCCTCTATGCCCCCCACTGGGGATGTGCCCGCCACCAAGGTACATGCTCTTGGCCTGAATCGAACTTGAGACCTTTCAGTCCACAGGCCGACGCTCTAACCACTGAGCCAAACTGGTTTAGGCAGTTGTTAAGGTTTTGAAGTGAAGCTCTTGTTAAGATTCTCTGTAGGGCCGAGACCGGTTTGGCTCAGTGGATAGAGAGTCGGCCTGCGGACTGAAAGATCCCAGGTTCGATTCCGGTCGGGGGCATGTACCTTGCTTGCAGGCACAACTCCAGTAGGGGGCGTGCAGGAGGCGGCTGATCGATGTCTCTCTCTCATCAATGTTTCTGACTTTCTATCCCTCTCCCTTCCTCTCTGTAAGAAATCAATAAAATATATTTTTTAAAAAAATATTTTCTGTAGGTATCTGTCACTTTGTAAGTGTGTATTTCAGATGCTCATACAACAGGGGAAACACATTCACAAAAAAAAAATATGTGTGCAATATGTATCCTAATGAACTACTATTGTTTATGCTAAAGGTTCTCATCTCCCAAAATATGTACTGAAAGAACTCACATAGCACACAGCATTTGCTCTGGGTAGATAGATAGAAGTTATTCATACAAAGTTTTGCCATTCCAAGAGTCAGCACAGATTTCTTGGGTGAATATAAATTGGAGCTACCAGTTAATCCCAACGTGATTAAAAATTAAAACGTGGAAGAGCACAAAGTTCTAGTGTGACATTAAAACAATTGTCTTCACGGAAGTGAAACTGCGGAGAGTGAAGCTGGCATTATTTGTCACTCTTTAGGCGTGATGACAAGTTTTCTGTGGCTGTGTCATCTCCTCCGCTAGTCGCGGATGTCGCAAACATGTTCTCCATGGGAAAGTGGAGATCTCGCTGTCCAGAACACAGTTGTCACTTGGAAGAGTTCAGAAAATCTTCCATATTTTGGGTGCTTTTATTACAGTAGACAGGAAAATGGAGACCATCTCTGATAATACTGAAAATAATTCTTCTGTTTTTTTCAAGAAAAAATGATTTTAAATGTAATACTGTTACATGCAATGAACATTAATATTTCAATATAATTTTCTTTTTCATATTAGGTTCCCCGGAAAAAGAGTATGAGCAGAGTTTACTGCGTGGGATGTTTATGAAGCAGTTGCCTGTAGGAAGGGAGGAAGAAAAGGACACACACACACACACACACACACATACTAGAGGCCCAATGCGTAAAATTTATGCATGAGGTTTGCTTCCCCACCCCCTGCCTTCTCTCCTGCGCCCTACCCCACCTGGCGGCAGCTACCTCTGCCTCCCCCCTTCCCCCCAAAGCTTAATCTGGAAGGACATCCGACCTAATCAGCATATTATGCTTTTATTATTCCAGATTATTCTAGATTTGATCGGTTACCGATGTCAGCTATTGTAATAGTATAAGTGTATGCGTCTGAAGCAACCCATGACGGGGCCAATCATTAACAGCTGTTTCAAACAGGATGCTTAGGAGCCTGGCATGTCCTTCATTGCAGGGACTCCACCCTGTTCACTGCGTCACGTTAACTTTTCTACCTAAGAGTATGTCATCACCGTAGAGAGAGAAACAAGTAAGAATCCAAATCTCAGACTGTCGTTCTGAAGGTCTGTATGCAGGACCATTCCAACGGGTGTACTAGTTAGGGCCCAATTAGGGGGAAATAAGCATTTTATAATGTGGAGACACTGGCCAGGCTAGTAATAGATAGGCGGTGTAGCCAAACATAGAACTAGGAGACAGTCAAGCATGTGACAGCTAGAAGCCACTAATGCATCCAGTCTGAAGGCCAAAGGGGAGAAGGAGAGCCAGCAGAGCCGAGGGACCAGAGTCATTGCTGGGAGACAGGACCACAGCACCCCAAAGAGAAAGAAAATGTCCCAACTTCTCCTATCCCGGTCTTCAACCCTGGCCACTGCCGCTCCCTCACCAGTTCCAGCCAGGAGCCCTGTCCCTCACGACTCTGCAGCTTACACTGAAGTCTCCCAGCCCGCTTTTCCTGCCCCCACAGGAGAGCAAGAGATGGCCCTAGCCGGTCTGGCTCAGTGGATGGAGCGTTGGTCTGGGGACTGAAGAGTCCCAGGTTTGATTCCAGTCAAGGCATGTGACTTGGTTGTGGGCACATCCCCATTGGGGGGTGTGCAGGAGGCGGCTGATGGATGTTTCTCTCTCATTGATGTTTCTGACTCTCTGTCCCTCCCCCTTGCTCTCTGTAGAAATCTATAAAATATATTTTAAAAAAAGAAGAAGAAGAGCAAGAGATGCTCTGAGAACACCTAGCCCAAGTCTCAGCAGGAAGTGCCTTAAGGGTACCTACATGTTTACATTAAAATATCAACCAGAAAAGAATGGTTAAATGATATGTTTCACAGATCTAGAATATACATATGCATATACAGTATGTATAAATTTATATGCATTAAATGTATATGCATGGGATTCAGCTCTGCTTGCCAAATTGTTTTCCCAATAGTACACAAATAAAACGCTGCCATTTTGAAACATAGCCAGCACCGAGAGAGAACATTATTGGAGTCCTAAGTTCGATTTGGTGTATAAAGAAAGAAACTGGATAGAGTTCAGAAAGGAGATACACAAAATCAAGTTCTGCTGAGAGGAGTCAAAGTCACCAGATTTCTACATAATGTGAGACTGAGTATCTATGGGCAGAGGCATGAGGTCTATAAAACAGCTCCTGCGGTTTCATAGAGAATCAGAAGATACAGAAGAGGCCTGACCAGTTAGGCTCATTGGATAGAGCATCGGCCTGCAGATTGAAAGGTCCCAGGTTCGATTTCGGTCAAGGGCATGTACCTTGGTTGCGGGCATATCCCCACTGTTGGGTGTACAGGAGGCAGCTGATGTCATCTCATCTCTCTCTCATCGATGTTTCTAACTCTCTATCCCTCTCCCTTCCTCTCTGTAAAAAAAAAAAAAAAAAATCAATAAATTATATATATATATATATATATAAAAGAACAGATCCTTGCATCTCTGTGGCTTCCCACTGTACAGATCTCCCGTTTTTCAGAGTCTCCTCTGCTTCGGATTTAAAATGTATTATCTGGGGATTTGGGCCTGAACCCCTGCATCGCCCCCTCATTACAGAAGCAGCTGGCAATGCAGGGAGCACCTGCGATGTGGCAAACGCTGACCGTGTCCAGTTTCTGCTCGCACTTGATATTCACACTCCGGCCTAACCAATCCGACTCTGAACTCTTTCCAAAGAATACGTGCGTGTATACAGGCTGTGAAATGTTAGCTTCTTTGCCACCTTTCCTTTTTTTTAATAAAAGTTTCCTCCTTCTTGCCATGATCCCCCTAATTGCATTCTTTGGATTCCGCCACGGCGACATTTAAAGGGCCTACATCAGATTGTGCCACTCTCCTGTGTAAAATGTGTCTAAAGGCATGCCACAGCACTTTAAAAACTCAATCCTCTTTTTTTTTTAAAGCTCAACAACCAGGGTCTGTGCCTCTGTACCTGTGACTGCAGCTCTTACTCCTCCAGACGGACGCCCACAGAGGCCTGCTGATCTGCATGGTCTTCCAATACACGCTGATGCCACAGCCTTAGGATAGACACTCGTTTTCCTCTGTATGTGACATGTTCCTCCCCTATTACATGTTCATGCTTTTTGGCACATCACACTGAGAAGACTGTCTGCAAGCAAAGACATTTTCTATAACCAATCAATTGCTACCCCATTACTTTATTTGAATTCTCTGCCTAGGTTTCTCTGTTTATTTTTAGGTTTTCCTGATTCCAGTTTACTAATTTTTTCTTCTGTGATGAAAACTTGTAAAAACAAAACAAAATAAAACAAAAACAACATACTGTTGTCTGGTGGATAAAGATAATTCTCGCTTTTTCTAATTTTGCAGTATTCCATTTAGTGTATCACATAGAGTTTCCTCTTATTGTCCTGGAAAATGACTAAAAAAATAGATAAACTAAAAAAATAGATAAACCTTATGGATGTTTGAACCAAATAGTTCAATCTCAGTAATGAAGTAATTTTGAGGAAACATAGTCCAGATTAAAAAAAAAAAAAAGCGAATATACTTTCTTTTCCTGAAGAGCATTATAATGTATATAATCCAACAATCTCAGTGTGATTTCTATTAACCCTTGTTTTCTATTCCCCCAGCTGTCCTCACTGACTCTCTATTTCTCATTTTTAATCCCCCAAATATAGTTTTGCTTTTTTTCCTCTAACTATGGATTCCTTCTTTTGTTCTTCCAATATTTTGTCCCTCTCTCTTCTAATTCCAACTCTGTGCTTTGAAGAATCTAAGAAACTATCTGGAAAAGGCACAGCCTTTTTATAATGAAAAAAAAGGAAATTTATTCTGTAATTAGGCTAAAAGAACCGCAGTATTCTTCAATGTCATGTTCTATATCCTTAAATGATACAGCTACTTCTTCGATGAATCCTGGTGGCAATACTTAAACCCATTTTTTAAACTTGGAACAATTTAAGATTTGCCTAAAAGTTGCAAAGATATTTGAGAGAGTTATTACACACTCCTCTTACCCATTTATTCCCCTGAATGTTAACATCTTACATACTCAGAGTACATTTATCAAAACTAGAAATCATCCCTGGAACCCTGCTATTAATTAAGCTGACAGACTTCCTATGGATTATCCTAGGTTTTTGCACTAATAGCATTTTTCTATCCCAGGATTCAATCAAGGATCTCGCCGTGCATTCAGTCATCATTTCTCCTTAATGTGCTCAGGTCTGCGGCAGTTCCTCACTCTTTGCTTTTCGTGAACTTGGACGGATACTGGGAGATATTTTATAAAATGTCTGGCATTTTGTCTTGGTTAGTTACACTGGTGTCACGGGTTCTGGAGGAGATTACAGAAGTGAGGCGCCTTCTCGCTAAGTCAGACTGGGAGTAAGATGGGGATGGGGTGCAATACTCTTCAAATGTCTCTGTAATCAAATCTCGTCTCATCTCTGTTCCTCTCCCAGGCCTGCTCTCTTCCTCCTGAATCATTCTCCCATCATTCCAAAGGTCTCCTCGCTGCCTCCTTCTTTTGTGAACTAACAAAACGGCAACCGAGAGTCTCCATGTCAAAGAGAAGCCGGGTCATGCCATCCTGCAACTCGGACCCTCTCCAGTCTGCCCTCTGCCTCAGAGGGACCTGGGTGGATGTCTCCATGGGCAGCCATGTGCTCGGAGCCCAGCCGGCGTGGCTCAGGGCTTGACCGTGACCTGCAAACCAGGAGGTCACCGTTCCATTCCCGGTCAAGGCCCTGGCCTGGGGTGTGGGCTTGATCCCCAATACTGGGTGTGCAGGAGGCAAATGATCAGTGATTCTCTCTCATGACTGATGCTTCTCTCTCTCTCTCACTTTGTTCCTCTCTGAAATCCATACAAATATTTTTAAAAAAAAAAATGCACTCCAAATCTGTGCTCCTCCAATTCCCACCTGCCTCTCTGAATGTAGATTCTCACCCTTTTTTCCCACCTTTGTTCAGCCAACCAGCGGTTCTCAACCTGTGGGTCTACGACCCCTTTGGGGTTCGAATGAGACCCCCAAAGGGGTCGCCTAAGATCCTCAGAAAACACAGATATTTACATCACGATTCTTAACAGTAGCAAGATGACAGTGATGAAGTAGCAACGAAAATAATGTTATTGTTGGGGGTCACCACGACAGGAGGAACTGTCTTAAAGGGCCGCAGCACACGGAAGGTTGAGAACCACTGAGCCACACGGTTTCCTTGTTTCTATGGACACATGAAGCAAGTTCCCACTGAACCACATTCGGTCTTCTCGCGATGGCAGATGCTCCTGTTTAAGAAATGCCCTGGTCTGTGCCCTCGGCTCTGTACAAAGCGTTTAGGCTGCTGGTTAATGTTGCTTTCACCGGGAGCGTCCCTGGTTACTCTGCTGAAATAGCATCACCCCCGCACTCCCTCCGCCTCTCCCATTTATTCTTTCATCACAGCGCAGCACAGCACATTCCATGTGCCTTGACTTTGTTTTCTGTGTCTCTCTCTCCACTAAGATGAAAGTCTGAGAGTTTGTTCGTGGTATCGTCAGTGGCTGATACATAACCAGAGGTCAGTGGATGTTTGTTAAAATGCATCACCTGGGAGAGGAGAGGCTGTGTTTTCCTGTTTTTTTTATAATTATCATTATTATTATTATTATTATTATTAGAGCCTGTCCTCTCTCCATCTAATTTCCCCTCCACTCTAAATATAAGGGATAGCCGAGACCAGTTTGGCTCAGTGGATAGAGCGTCGGCCTGCAGACTGAAAGGTCCCGGGTTCGATTCCCGTCGGGGGCATGTACCTTGCTTGCAGGCACATCTCCACTGTGGGGCGTGCAGGAGGCGCCTCATCGATGTTTCCGACTTTCTATCCCTCTCCCTTCCTCTCTGTAAAAAATCAATAAAATATATAAAAAATAAATAAATATAAGGGATGGCTTTGATATGTGTAGGCCCACTGCCTCCCTGAACCAGTTAGCTTCCCCAAGCCCCAAATGGGAACCATCCTCCCACGCCACAAGATTTTAAATTTGACTTAAAAAATCAATGTACAATGACTATCAGAGGACTTGCACGCAGGCATCTAATCATAACCAATGGATGCAGGAGCCTGGGGGTGAGGGGGAGCTGGGGGAAGGTCAATGGGGAAAAAGGAGTCATATGTACTACTCCTCTTTGTAATACTTTAAGCAACAAAATGAAATTAAAAAATAAATACAGTGGCACCTCGAGATACGAGTTTAATTCGTTCTGTAACCTTGAGGCGTGGGAAACTATGAGACGCTGGAGTTGCGGTAAACTGGTGGGTCGTGTGCAGCCGATGACTTGTATCTCTACTGTTGCTCGTATTTCAAAGCCAAAATTGCTCGTATCTCAAAAATCTCGTAGGTTAGGGCACTCGTATCTCGAGGTGCCACTGTATAGGACATCATGGTGTCTGCAGTAGGCAGGTGGTTCAAAGTGATGTGGCTGTTGAAAGGCCATTACAAATCCAAGCCAACGGACACACAGTGACAGGACACTAGGAGAGAGTCATAACGTGATCGGCATCGCGCCCCGGAGTTGTCTCCTGGGGACAGTGCGAGGGAAGACCCCTTTCCCAATAAACTTCAACTTTAACATATCCTTCCTTCCTTCCTTCCTTCCTTCCTTCCTTCCTTCCTTCCTTCCTTCTTCCTTTCTTCCTTTCTTCCTTCCTCCTTCCTTCCTTCTTTCCTTCCTTCCTTCCTTCCTTCCTTCCTTCCTTCCTTCCTTCCTTCTTCCTTTCTTCCTTTCTTCCTTCCTCCTTCCTTCCTTCTTTCCTTCCTTCCTTCCTTCCTTCCTTCCTTCCTTCCTTCCTTCTTCCTTTCTTCCTTTCTTCCTTCCTCCTTCCTTCCTTCTTTCCTTCCTTCCTTCCTTCCTTCCTTCCTTCCTTCCTTCCTTCCTTCTTCTTCCTCTTCCTCTTCTTCTTTTTCCTTTTATAGGACACAACTCAACCCAAATAGCATTATAGTAAACAAGCAAAACACATCTGCATAAAACACACGTAGTGCCTTTCTGTCTTTGTTAAAACTCCATCTTGTGTGAAATGCAGTGGCAGAGTGCTCATGAACTCTAAAGACTGCCTTTTACCTCACTTCATCGATCTCTGTACCAGGAAAGCCTTAAAATAAAGGTCTTTTATCAGAAACTCGGCAAAGATAATAAAGATAAGTCTGTCATGATTTTAGGGATTGGTCACAATTTGATCCAATTGTGTGTGTTTCTCCCCAACGTGTACAATTTTTCCCCTTTTTGGTTTTTTGAGAAAATGAGATCTTCAGTAAGTGAGATCTGAGCATCCGTCTGTGTGAGTAAAACACAGGTCTTTCCTTTGTGGAGTGGTGGACCTTTTACAAAGCAACCGAGACTACAGGTGATGTAACAGTATTAAATGTCTTTTTAAAAGTTGAAGATATAGATTAAATGATACTTTCGATATCTGGATATGGATATATATATATATATATATATATATATATATATATAATTTCATAAGGCCTTTAAAGCAGTTAATGAATGTTATCAACAATTTTTTTTATTAAATATATTTTATTGATTTTTTACAGAGAGGAAGGGAGAGAGATAGAAAGTCAGAAACATCGATGAGAGAGAGACATTGATCAGCCGCCTCCTGCACACCCCACTGTGGAGATGTGCCCGCAAGCAAGGTACATGCCCCCGACTGGAATCAAATCTGGGACCTTTCAGTCCCCAGGCTGACGCTCTGTCCACTGAGCCAAACCGGTCTCAGCAGAATGTTATCAACAATTGATCCATTTTTCTCATTCACAGAAGCACAAACTCCCCCAAGAAGATAAACTCCATGTAGTTTTGGAGGATGGAGCTGGGAAGAGAGGAATCCATTTCTCTCTCTTAAAGAACGGAAGGTTCAAACCGTTTCAGAATGAAATGGAGAAATTCTCCTCCAAGCCCTGAGGCCTACTTCCGCAGATGAACCAGTGCCCTGTCTTCATTTTGAGTTCCCGTCTTTCTCTGCTCCTTCCTTCCTCCTCAAGCGACTCCCTCTTAGCTCCTGGACGTGTTTTCAAACGCTCACTGCTCAGCCCGGTGCCCCGCTGAGCAAAAATTCTAGCCCAAGTTCATCTCTGCCTGCATCCCCTGCAGCCAGCAAGCTAAATCTTCAGACTGCTCCCGGGGCTGAGAATTTCCCGCCAGGCCTAGCTCCGCCAGGAGAGGCAGATTGACTGGTGATAGCATCCTTCCTGCCTCCCGGCTTTTTAATAATTTTTTCCACGGTGAGAGAGCACACAGAGGCTGGCTGAATTCCATCAGTCATTCACTCAACACACGCTGTTTCTCTAAGGATCACAGTTAATTTGGGATACGTGCCACAAATGCTAACAAATGCGTAAAAAGAATGCTTCTTTGGTCTAGTATTTTACATTTATTCTTTTCTTTAAATTTTTTTTTCTGAAATATTTCTTGTACTAGAGAGTAAGCAAGCCGTCCCTCTTTCAAATGCTCTTCTATTTCTGGCTGGTACCTTGCCACACTTCCTTTCTAGCAATGAGTCAAAGTTATTCTGATCTTAGAAGATATGTAAATAAGGGTACGGTGTGAGAAATTTCATTCGGAACGTTTTATCAGACTGCGAAAAAGCAAATAAAGTAATTTCAGCGCTTTAGCCGTTTTTATTTGATCTCCAGCCGGAAGATAGGAAACCCAATCTGCCTTTAGAAAGCGCAGGGCCAACGGTTTATTAAGGAGAGACGTGTCCTAGGAGAGGCGGTTCTCAGAGCAATTTTAGCCTCGCGATTGAAAACCTCAGCTCTTCCCTCTCGATGGCTAATTATCAGGTTTTTGTGCTCGAAAGGGTCTGATGGCAGGTTAGGAAATATTCAGAATATTTTAAAGGTGTGTTTTATTAATCCTGCGGACATGATGAGCAATAAATATTCAACATTTTTCAACCTCCAAACCTCCAAAGTGGGTTAAGTGTTTTAAATTTAATCTCCACAGAAATTCTTCTGGCCCGCGGGTCATTGTGGTATGACATAATGAAATGGTGTCACTAAGCTGTCCTGTTACTCAAGGGTAACTGAAAATATTAATATCTCAATGGCAGAACACCGGCAGTTTCGCACAAAATGCTTAGGGGACGGCGGTTACAATTTAGTCAAAAATTAAATGTTAATTTGTACTCAAAATGACATCACTAATATTTTAATAATTTTTTCAGTGACCTTTGAAAACTTCTTTAACTGAAGAAATGCAATTTATTGACCATGTTTATGTATTCCCAAATACATAATTGAAAAAAAAGTAAAGGACAGCGAGTTGTGATAATGTTAAGAGATGCAAACTATATTTGTATTTCCATATTTATGGAGACATACATAAGACTACTGTATAAATCAGATTGTCTCATTTTGAAAGGTTATGTATGTTCATTAAAATCCATCAAGTCCTTTTCTTTTTATGAGATATATTTTATTCTCTTATATTGCTGGTTTTATGAATATATTCTATTTACATCATTTTCATTTTTAAACTGTCATATTCAGCCAGATACCCTTGCTGTCCACCCTTTTAATTTCAGTGATTAATTTGAATTCAAATTCATTGAGCATCTTGAACTCTTTCATTTGAACTTTTTGACCACTTATTTATTCAAAAAGATTTATTAAACACTCAGAAACCAGCAATTTACTCATTTCTTGAAAAATGTAAAATACATTAAAAGATTACAATTGGCTGGTGTGGTTATATCTTAATTGTAGAGTCAGGATTTTTTTTCTTGAAATGTTTCATCAGCAATAAACCTAATGGAGTATATAATTATATTAAAGATCAACATGCAATTGGCATTTGCAGATTTAAAATTTTCAGTTACTAAAATAAGCAAGAAACATAATGCTTATGAATACTGACTTTTTATTTTAGAAAAAAAAGAAGGAAATACATTTTCAAGTGAAAAGTGAAGAGATGGTGATAATGGTAGACTCACAGAAAACTTTTCTCTGTGGGGCACAATTTTAAAGAATCCTAAGAGTGAAGGGATAATGATGAATTAATTTTAGCAGAGTGACAGATAGGGACAGGATAAGAGAACTTTGAAAAATCAAATGTATCATTTGGATTTGGTCTACTTTTTTCCAGGGCAGAGAATACCATTGTCTGTCATGCGTTCATTTTATTTTGTTCTTTATTTTCAAAAATATTTAACTGTTTAAACCAATAGTTTTTTACCAATATGAATGGGAATTATGAATAGACTTAGCAAAATCAACGAAAGGTAGGATAAATATATAGCTGATTAATTCTCCAAACCAAACAATAGATAAACTACAGGAGACAGCAAACTTTTCCAACGAAGTGTCAAACAGTATTTTGGGGGACAGCTTCTGGGTCATTCTCTATCTGTACTGTTTAACTCTGTCACTGTCGCTCAGACCCATAGACAAAATGTGAATGAATCAGCACAGCGGTATTCTAACGAACATGATTAAAACAGAAAAGCCAAAGAGAGGGGTGGGCAGGGCTGAGCCTGGGGACCTCATTCTGAAGGTGAACTGGCCACGCCTTTTTGGAACCCCAGTGTTCATGAGGCACAATGAGACCAAAAATGTCTCTAGAAATTGTTACTTCAGAAAGACTTACTATTTTCACAGACCTCAGTGGCAATTTCTGTGGTTCCAACACATGTAAGATAACGGGGGTGGTAAATTCCGTACAAAGCAATGGTTAAATTAGAAGAACTGGACCTGATCTGGTTATGGAAGTTTACCTAGAAAAAAACTGAGACTTTCAATTGATCGGGGAAGAAGGTGTTGGTGGGGCAGCGTACGATTTCTCATGCCGGGGAGCTGAAGAGAGATTCCCGTTAAATGATCACTTATCCTGTCATTACACACCTACCTGGGGATGACCCCACCTCTTCCTGAAAGTTGATGAATATTTTTGGTAGGAAGAATGTGGGAAAATAAAAATAAAAAAAAAACCTGAAATTTCAAGTTTTTAAATTAGGCATAGTTCCACTCAACAATATGTTATAAACACAAGTTCAAAACTAAACTAAAAAAAAAAAAATCATGATGTGAATCAATGACCTCTTGCTGTAATTGTGATCAGTAAGTCATCCCAAAGCGCAGTGCCTCAGATCTGCAGTTTGACTAAAATTTAGTCTGGACTAATCTAGGTTTGGTCGGATGTCTGGTGATAAGCTGTAGATTGGCCTCATGGGAAATGACTGGGTAGATTTGCATTTCCTATGTATTTCGTTACTTAACAGGGAGTCGCTGAAGTGTTCTCAGAGTGAAGGCAGAGGGACACAAAAATGAGAGGGAAGGCAACGTTACATGACGAAAAACATGGATTTAGACGAGGGTGCACAATTCAGGCCATTGCTAACACTACTTCATTGACGCCTGCATTTCCATAGGTAGAGGCGTGTTATGCTATGTCTGAAAACGTTACTGTCAAAGTACACTGAGTAGTTTCAACTTCAGGGAATTAACCTCTACAGTAATACTAAACTGATATGGTTTGGGCCTAAAAGACAGGCTTAACGTAAGAATAAATCCATTGTTGTATAATGTTTTAGAATAAAAGTTATCATTAAAAGCGGTCTCTAGAAATACAGAACGTGTATTTCAGGGTCATTTCACTTCAATTTGATATTGTAAAAGTAAACTTGCACCTTTCATTTTGAAGAAGAATCTTTTGGATATCCAAGTATCTTAATCTGTCCTGGTACTCTTACTATACCCACTACAGCAATTCTCTTAAGTTTTGCAGGTACTGGTTCATTAGTAATTCTGGTCAAAGAGAAATGTGCCAATGATGTTTTAGTAATTCTATTAATTCTTATATTATCTACACTAATAAAAGAGAAACATACAAATGGACCATCCCTTTGCTACTCCCACCAGCCAATTGGAGCAGGTATGCAAATTAACCCAACAAAGAAGGCAGTTAATTTGCATATGCAGGTGTGGAGTGAATATTGAAGACAGTGTAAAGGAAGCCAAATGCTGCAGAAGGAGCAAAGCTGTGGAGAAGCGAGCCGGGTGGCGGAGACAGAAGGGAAGCGAGTGGAGCGATGGAGAAGGGAGGGAAGCAAGCAGGCGGTGGAGACGTTCAATCCGCTGCAGGAAGCCCTGTTCTTGCAGGAATCTCCCCGCAATGGGCCTCTAGTGTATAGACCAGTCAGTGATCCTTATTTTGAAATGATGACAACAGTACAATTTCATTTTGGCTTCAACTGGGTATCGCGGTCTAACAATCATTATTAATATTAAAGAAAGCCATGTAGGAAACTGGAAAGCAGACAATGCTTGAATGCGATTAGGAAAATTAACACACAGTGTGCCATATCATTTCTAGTAAAGAGGGGATATGCTAATTGACCCTCATGCTATCACAAAGATGGCAGTGCCCACAGCCAATAAGAAGGCAATGTGCTCATTGACTGCCCGCCCTCAAAGATGACAGCATCCACAGCTAACAAGGAGAAGATATTCTAATTCACTGCCCCGCTCTCAAGGACGGTGGTGCCCACAGCCAATAAGGAGGGAATATGCTAATTGACTGCCCCAACCTCAAAGATGGTGGCACCAACAGCCAATAAGGAAGGGATATGCTAATTGACCATCCTGCCCTCAAGGATGGTGGTGCCCACAGCCAATAAGGAAGGAATATGCTAATTGACTGCCCCACTCTCAAAGATGGTTGAGCCCACAGCCACAAGATGGCGGCACCCAGTCCTCTCAGCCCCACTATTGCGGCAGGTACACGGCAAGGCCAGGTCTGTCCCAGGTGGGCCTGGCTGCTCAGCATGCCTGTCTCTGAGGTCCCCCAGGCCCCTCAGCCCTCCAGCCACCCAGGGCCTCCTGAGGCTCAGGTAACCAGGCCGGCTGAGGCTTACGCTGCTGGCAGTGGCAGCAGCATACGTGTGATGAGGCGTCACCTGCCCCTGATCACCGGGTCACCTCTTCCCCCTGAGGGCTCCCAGACTGTGAAAGGGGGCAGACAGGGCTAAGGGATCTCCTGCACCAGAGCGTGAATTTTCATGCACCGGGCCTCACGTGCATCCATATTTATACTCGATCCCTTATGCGGACCGCTAGCACAATCCGGTTTTGTCTGTAAAGTTAGCATGTCTGATTCAATGCACACATACGCTACATTTTCTTGATGCTGCATGGGGTTTTAGCTTTGCTTCCATCGTGAACGTCTTTGAAAATGGAATTGCTAAACCTTTTCATTTCTCCCTGACATTTTATTCCACACAAAGCGTGTAAGAAAAGCAGCGTCCTGTTACTATTTTCTTCTCCAATTAAATAGCTGGTACGCGAGCTACATTACAGTGCTGAAGATGACAAACCTATTCTTGCAGGTAACAGCGCGCCAATTTGACTCATTATAAATAAAAACCCTCATGCACACTCTGCAAATTCAAAATTATATGCCTTCGAAAATAAACCCCTTTTAGGTAAACGTTTGATTTATAGACATTCATTCACGAATTCAAAACAAGTCCCCAGGCTCCACCAGCGTCGTCAGCACTTAACATGGGAATTCACCTAAAGTTTTATGTGTCCTCTGTTTCAAAACTGCTGAGATAATCCTCTACAACTGCGGTTCTCAACCTGTGGGTCGCGACCCCTTTGGGGGTCGAACGACCCTTTCACAGGGGTTGCCTAAGACCAGCGGAAAACATCAATTTCCCATGGTCTCAGGAACCAACACACCACTCCTCCGTGTGGCAAAGTGTAGCCATGTAGTTTACTGTTGTCCTAGGAAGACTGTTACCCATGCTACACCACGATTCAAGACAACATTTCATTTATTTGTCATTAGAAGTAAATATTTCACAATATATAATTACGTATTGTTTTTGTGATGAATCTCTATGCTTTAATTATGTTCAATTTGTAACAACAAAAATGCATCCTGCCTATCAGATATTTACATGACAGTTCATGACAGTAGCAAAATGACAGCGATGAAGTAGCAACGGAAATCATGTTATGGTTGGGGGTCACCACCACGTGAGGAGCTGTATTAAAGGGTCGCGGCCTTAGGAAGGCTGAGAACCACTGCTCTACAAGCTCAGATGCAGTAATGGCCGACTTCTATCTCCTCACAATACCTTGTATGTATGTAACTCACACTTTCCTCTTGGCCCTGGGGACGGGTGGCACTGAGATGTGGGGCGTGGATGGGGGCGTGGTCAGCAGGTGGCATTCAGAGTCTCTGCCACTGCCATGGAAAACGGGGGAAAACAGGTGCTCCTTGCTCAGTGCTTCTCCACCTTCCTAAGGCCGAAACCCTTGCCTACAGCTCCTCATGGGGTGGTGACCCCCAACCAGGAAATGTTGCTACTGTGATGCATCGTGATGTAAATATCTACATTTTCTCATGGTCTTAGGCTACCCCTGTGAAAGGGTCGCTCGACCCCCAAAGGGGTCTTGACCCACAGGTTGAGAACCGCTGTCCTCGGTGCTTCAGAGCACGCATGTTTTCAGCAGAAACCCAGCATGCATGATGCCTGGCATCACAGCTGGCCATGCCCAGGAGGCTAAAATTGTGTGGAGAGAGGGGAAAAGTTTAGGAGAAGCAAGATGGTGCCAAGTACACTCACCACCTCACAGAGGCACAGTGGAATGACACCTGAATACGGAACCATCAACTTGAATAACACGCTGAAGACTCGATGCACACAAGTCCAAGAACCAGAATCTACAGCAGCCACATGGACACTGGACGGAGGGGCAGAGATGGGGAAAAGGCTGGCCCAGAGATTCTGATGTCTCATTTACTATGTATGACACATCGTATACTACTCACATGTCATTAAATTATTACTTCAGAGAACAGCAGTGTTTTCCCATTTAAATAGATTAAATGCTAATGACAATAATATTTATATAATTTATTATATATATTTTCTTAAAATATATTTTATTGATTTTTTACAGGGAGGAAGGGCGAGGGATAGAGAGTTGGAAACATTGATGAGAGAGAAGCATCGATCAGGACCCAGTGGGGGATGTGCCTACAACCAAGGTCCATGCCCTTGACCGGAATTGAACCTGGGTCCTTTCAGTCCCCAGGCCGATGCTCTATCCAGTGAGCCAAACCAGCCAGGCCCACTTTCTTATATTTTTATGAGTTCCTAATCTTGCTGGCACTCTATGCTCAGAGCACATAAGTGAGCATTAAAGGGACATCTGAGTATCCGAGTGGTGAGACATATTTAAGAAACTCCATAAAATTATGTTGTTCCTAAGCTTACAAATTATGTCTATTTCCAAAGATGGTTTTCAATTTTTTGTTATCACAATAATACTCTTACTTAAATATGCTGATTGACCTATCAAAATAAAGAAAGAAAGCCAGAAGCATTTAAATTGCTGGAGATTTTGCTGATGTGTTTTTTTTTCATTTGTCCTTAGGATGTGTATAGAATTTATTGGAAATGAAATGTGTCCCAGTTATATACCTTTGGAGGTTTAAAGAGTAGTTCAAGAATTAAGCACTTAATAGGCATTACAACTCTCCTTACCATAATGATATCTTATTTTGTAGCAGCTTTACTTTGTAAAATAGCCCACACATTTATCAATCCTAAGTTTCTAACTGACAGAGATGCTGAAATTAGAAGACCAGGGTATTAACACAGCCATTTTCATTGCATTTCGGAAGTTCAGAAACTTAAGTAGAGCACTAGAGATATTGGAAAACATGCAAATTGAATTCCTTAAAATAAACGTTACAATGGATATGATAAAAACGACACTGTAGAAGGTTAACAGCTGATTGGACCTTGCAGGAAAAGAAAACATTACGTACTAAAGCAAAAAGCAAAGCCAGAGAAACCATTCATAAACCGTTTATAAAGCTAAAAGGAACCAGTAGCTCTACATTACATGGGTGTTATCCAAAGTCTTTCAGGCTGAAGAAAATGCCACAAGGTTAAAATACAGATTTGCACAAAGATACAGGCCAATGAAGAAGTTAACTGGACAGGTAAAGATACAGCGTTTTAAGCAAGAAAATCTTATTAAAATATAATGGCTTAGCCAGAAAGCATCACAACGCAAAATGGGATTTACAAAGTAAATAAGCAAAACAGGTGACACCGGAAGCAAAAGGAGGAAAATGGGGAAATGGAAATGGGTAATTGTGAATTTCTTATACAGTAGTACCTCGCGATACGAGTTTAATTTGTTCTGTAACCTTGAGGCGTGGGAAACTATGAGACTCTCGAGTCGTGGTAAACTGGTGGGTCGTGTGCAGCCAGCCGATCTGCGCGATGACTCCTATCTCAACTGTTGCTCGTATTTCAAAGCAAAAATCGCTGGCTTGATGGCTCATGTCTCAAAAATCTCATATGTTAGGGCACTCGTATCTCGAGGTACCACTGTACTGTACTTGAAATGGTATGATGTCACTTAAAGGCAGATTTTAAGTTATAGACAGACACTGATGCAACCACTAACGTGACACAATGAACAGTTTACTGACCAAGAGGTGTTTCAGGTTCTACTCAGCGTGGCCACATCTTAGACAGGCACCTCTCTCTCCAGAGTCACTGACCCCCCTTTTCTTGGAGGGTTCACCCTAAAAAGCTCACGACTGTACACCCCTTGTTGCCTTTTGAGATATAAATATTCTCCCAACATCTTTCCAGTGCTACTGCCCAGAAACATCTTTCTCCATCAGATGGGAGCGCTCCTCAAATAGAGTCATCAACCGAGACAGGAACTCTAATTCCTGGTGTCTGTGGGGTCAGGAGCCTAATGTCTCTGGATACAATTTAGCAAACACTGGTGGCCCAGGGTCATTGACCAACTCCCCCAGGAAGTCCTCCAGGATTTCTCCCGCCTCACCCCCGCACCTAGAAATCCTCACGCCGTTTCCGAGGGCGGAAACTCAACTTCTCTCCCCTCCTGGCCAAAATCTTGAATGAAATACCCAATGCCTGTTTCACTCTATCCAGTCATTTTTTCTTCTTTGCGAATAATTAACCTACCATCAAAGCAGATATAATCTATCATCAACGGCACTTAATTATCTTTAGGAAAGGTGGAGGAAGGGGAGAAAATGAATACGCATAAAATATATACACCCAAATAACAAGAGACAGGATTCACCCTACACTTCTCGATATCCACAGGCAAAGCGGGTCTCAAATAAAACACCTCAGTTTCTAACTTAAGTAGAAAAAAAAAAAAAAGAACAGCAAAGTAAAAACAAAATAGAAGAAATGAAAAAATAAGGAGAGAGGGGAATGACTCATAGAAAGGGACATTGGCTTTAAAGGACAAGAGAGCATCCCTTGAAATGTTAGCAGTTAAAATAATCTGGAAAAGTCTAATCTGCAAATGTTCTGTTGATACGTAGTATCTGTTCACTGAAATATTTCATTTCCACAACCGGAGATAAAAGACATTTCACTTCCCTCTATCATCTTAGTTCGTTATTTGTTAAACTTTAAACTTCAAATATTACAGTTGTATGGCTTTCCTTTCCCACAATCCACTTGCTAGTTAGAGCACAGGATAACAAAACTACTAGCATAGAAATACTATTTCTCCATTACACAATATATTCACTCAACTACCTTCTCCGATTAATGACTGAATATCATTCCTATTTTAAACGCCATCCTATCCATCACTTAATAACCTAAACCATGTCAATAATGTTGTTCGCATTCCGTCCTGTCTTGTGCACGGAATCTACAACAAGGCACGGGAAACGCTCAGGGACTGGTTTCAGACTTTTAAAACTTGAGGGACTAAAAAGAAATAACAACAACAAAAGCCGTGAGAAGAATGCCCAAAGGCCCCTGAAGGAAATGTAAAATTGCTTCCTCCCATCCTCCGAGTCTCTTCTCATGTTGGGCCTACCAGCCCCTCAGATCGGCATTAAGATAAGCTTGAAACGAGTTCTTAGCGCGTTTTATCGCTTTCTGCTCGGCCTAATTAGTACTATGGCAGGGAGCCGTTTCCTAGTATGTTTTATTAATGCGTTTTAGATTAAGTAACGGTTTGGGAGAGAGTGGGAGGACGTGAGTGCGCTCAACGACATTGCAGCTGTGGGAAACACTTTCGCCCTCTAATATCTGCTTATTGAAGTTCGTCCGAACGAGAAAAGCACCTCCAGGCCTGTGAGTGTGCAGTGAGCAGCAGACGCTCACAGCAATCGCTAATCTATTAATGCAGCATTTTGCAGAAGAGTCACTTACCCACCATTCCCCCAGTTAGCGGCTGTCTGGCGAACTCCCTTCCTCCGTCTTGTCCAGTTGTTCCTTCAGCTCAACAGTTTCTTAAAGAAAAAGAAACATTTAAAATTATTTTACATTCATTAAGAAAGGAGAACCACAGGAGATAAGCTACTCAGGCCTATGTAAGATAATGGAGCATCTTAGTTTCCCACATAAACAATGAAGGCTGTGTAGCGGAGTATATAATTTCCTCAACTTTTCTCATCCTTCGGAACTCTTTTTTATTTTTTAATATATTTTATTGGTTTCTTACAGAGAGGAAGGGAGAGGGAGAGAGAGTTAGAAACATCAATGAGAGAGAGACATCGACCAGCTGCCTCCTGCACGCCCCCTACTGGAGATGTGCCCGCCACCAAGGTGCATGCCCTTGACCAGAATCGAACCTGGGACCCTTCAGTCTGCAGGCTGACTATCTATCCACTGGGCCAAACCGGTTTTGTCAATCCTTCGGAACTCTTGCAATGTGTGGCTAAGTCTCTGACTTCGACTGGTTTGTATTCCTCTTCATTACGGTTTGGTTGATATTCTCAAACTTCCTTAAATTTTTAAACTTTATTTTTGTTGTTTAACTGTGACAGATGTCCCCATTCCCCCCAAATTTTGCTTTCCTGCACCCAGCCCTTGCCCCCACCCCTACCCCTCTAACTCTCACCACACTGTTGTCTGTTTCTATGGGTTATTCATGATACTGTACATAGAAAACCCTACAGACTCCATCAAAAGAGCTACTACATCTACTAAGTTAATGCAGCAAAGTAGGATACAAATTAATCCAGAAACAGGTGGCATTTTTATACAACAATAATGAGCGATCGGAAAGAGAAAAGAAGAAAACAGTCCAATTTACAATTGTATCAGCAACTACAACCACAATACAATGGTACCTCGAGATATGGGTTTAATTTGTTCCGTAACCTTGAGGCGTGGGAAACTATGAGACGCTCACGTCGCGGTAAACTGGTGGGTCGTGTGCAGCCGGCCGATCTGTGTGATGACTCCTATCTCAACTGTTGCTCGTATTTGAAAGCAAAAAATTGCTCGATCCACGGCTCGTATCTCAAAAATCTCGTTTGTTAGGGAACTTGTATCTCGAGGTACCACTGTACTTGAAGTAAATTAAATCAAGGACATAAAAGACTGGCTACTTAGGAAACTATAGGACATTGCAAAATGAAACAGGAAGATGCAAACAAGTGGATGCATAGACCATGTTCTAGAGTTAGAGAAATTAACATCATCAAAATACCCATACTACTCAAAGCAACTTATAGATGCCATGAAATTCTATTAAAATGCCAATGGCATGTATATGTCATAGGTTTAGAGCAAATGTCCCAGACATTTGTATGAAGCCAAATGCTTGAGAATGAATATTTATACATAAAGACTAGAGGCACGTGGCAGGAAGGTTCCTGCAGTATGGCTTCCTGTAGGGGTCACTACTGTCCCACTTGCTTCCCTCCCTTCTCCATCTCTGCACTTGCTTGTTTCTCTGCAGCTTCACTCCCTTCTGCAGCGCTTGGCTGCCTTCTATGCTGTCTTCAGTCTTTCCTCTGTACAAGGATATGCAAATTAACCAGATCTGGGTTGGGTTAATTCGCTCCTGATTGGCTTGTGGGCGTGGCTTGTGGGCGTAGCGGAGGTACGGTCAATTTGCATGTTACTCTTTTATTCGATAGGATATGATATGGATATAAATATTTAAATAAATGTAAACATAAGATTCCAGTGTGTTCTTATAGCTTTATATTCTAAATTATTTGTATATTTCACCACAGGTGTATATTCATAGTCATGCTTAGAGTAACAGACACAACCATATTTTATCTATATATATATATATGTATAGCCATACTAAAATTGGCCAGAAGTAATGACATTTCAGTAATAAGAGTCACATTTCACACAAAAGATCTGGGTTTCACTAGAGCAATCTGAGGTTCATGCTGAAATCACTTATTCCAGGTCATTAGCAGGTGCGTTTTGCCTGCTTGTGACTCGGAATAAAACACAAAAGGCCAGGAAAACATGGAAAGCACCCATGAGATTCTTCCCAGCTAAATTTAAGATCATCTGCAACCAAAAGGGTTGTCACTTACTGTGATATTTTGAATTAATAAAATCCATAAATCCATTATTCTGTCCCCTAAAAGAGGGGAGGGGATCACTTAAATGCCATCAGTAGGTTGGATGGTACTAAAACAACCCAATCCATTGTGGTGAAAATGTGGAATAAAAGAGAATAAAATAAGCATCCATCCCATCTCTCGAGGAGGAAGTGCAGCTTCTCTCAAGTGAGTTGGTGAAAGAAATCACTGTGTGTGTGTGTGTGCATTGTGTTTTTAGCCGGAGTGAATAACATCTCCAAAGACATACTTTAGAGTAACTACCACTCTGTGCTTGATTTTTAATAACCAACTTGTTCATTCCATCGTTACAGCAGGGGCTGAGGATTTATTTGGGCATCTCATCATGCACGGGCTTAGAATAATGGGAGAAATAGGACCCCATTAGAAAGTACTTGGAACTAGCGTCTGGAAAGCTTTCTGCCACCCGAGTCATTTTCCCAGACATGGTAATAAGGTATTGATCTGCCCTGTATGATCATGCTCCACTTGGTGTTTTACACTCCTGAGTAGTATTACTGACTTTACCAAGGCAAACTTTAAAAATGTATTTGTGTAGTAAGTGGTGAGATGGTAATACAGCTCCAAGGTGAAGGTATATTCTTGAACATTTTGAATTCCAGGTGAAGGTGAATGGTGTTATTCCTGACATGTTTAATACTTTTAAAAATATATATTTTATTGATTTTTTTACAGAGAGGAAGGGAGAGGGATAGAGAGTTAGAAACGTCGATGAGAGAGACACATCAATCAGCCGTCTCCTGCACACCTACAACTGGGGATGTGCCCGCAACCAAGGTACATGCCCTTGACCGGAATTGAACCTGGGACCTTTCAGTCCGCAGGCTGACGCTCTATCCACTGAGCCAAACCAGTCTTGGCCATTTTTTATACTTTTTTTGATAACATTTTTATACCGAAGTGAGGGACCGCTGCCTTTGGAAAAGCTTTATGTTTGAATCTCCCGTATTCAGTGTCAGCATCATTATATAGACGGTACACGTAGAAATATTTCAAACAAATGAAAATAAAAAATTCCTTGAAAACACAGAAGTCCAGGCCAGAAAAAGCACTCCCCAAAGATTAAAGAGAGAACGTTCTGGAACTCCCAGCGGTCAGGGCCAGTTTCTATGATCATCATTTGAACTGAGAGCTGCATCATTGAAAGAACTTCAAGCAGGTGCCTCAAGAGGGAGCTGCATTATTAATGGGGATATTATCAGCCTGAATGGAAACGTCCACTTGTTTCACATAACCACCTTCAAAGCGAGCCCCTGTCACTGTTTTCCCACAGCTGACCCCATCCATCCCAGAGGAACGCCGGAGTACTTACAGGAGGACAAGTGTATGCATACATCCATTACTCCATCCTCTCAAAGAGGGGAGGGGATCACTTACATGCCATCAGTAGGCAGGATGCTACTAAAATAACCCCATCTATTGTGTGGAAAATGAAAATAAAAAATACCCAACAAGGGAAAAGTGATATAGCTGTGGATCCAATAGAAGAAGACTGAGGCATGAGCCTGTTTGGATAGAGCGCAGACCTGAGGACCACATGGTCCCAGATTCCATTCCTGTCAAGGCACGTACCTCTGTTGCATGTACTTCTCCCCTCCTCCAGGCTCTGGTCAGGGCACATGCAGGAGGCAAATAATGTGTGTTTCTCTCTCACTGATGTTTTTCTCTGTCTCTCCCACTCTCTTCCAGTCTCTCTAAAAATTAATGGAGATATATTCTCAGTTGAGGATTTTTACAAAAGTTCCCGATGATGGAAGAAATCATGATGATAGGCATGTGCCACTATTATCCATTACAGGTACCTCGAGATATGAGATTTTTGAGATATGAGCCGTCGAGCGAGCGATTTTTGCTTTGAAATACAAGCAACATTTGAGATATGAGTCATCGTGCAGATCAGCCGGCTGCACACGACCCACCAGTTTACCGGGACTCGAGTGTCTCCTAGTTTCCCACACGTCAAGGATACAGAACAAATTAAACTCATATCTCGAGGTACCACTGTATTGGAGTTCACGAAGTGAACATCATAAACATTGGCTGCTAGAATGTATATAGCGTCAGTATGGATCCAAGTTCTTGTTTGCATAATGGACATCCAATTTTTCCAGGTTTGGTAAAAAGAGTATCCTTCGTTTTCCCTTTCACTGCACTTTCACCTCTGTGAAAAACCAACTGCCCATTCAAATCCACATGCATTTATTTATTTAAGTAAATAAATAAGAAAAATAAAATTAATCACATTCAAATAAATAAATAATAAATAAATCCACATGCATTCCTGGATCGTCTCTGCTCCACTGATCTATCTGACTTATCCATACAGATATCCTTCCTTTCTTGTCCTTTAAATATTGGCACAGTGTCCTCTATTGCTCATTGGTTATTTTGGTTACCTATTTAACCATTTCTTTAATGTTCACAAAGAACCCGTTTGATAAAAATGCATTTGCTCTGTCATTTTCTGTCTCACTGATTTGCCAGCTGATCTTCATTTCCTCCCGTCTTCTAATGACTCTGGGATTTTTTGTCCTTTCCTTTTCTAGTTTCACCGCCTGCATCTGGAAGTCATTGACTTAAGATAATTCTTCTCTCTTAATGTAGGATTTCAGTGCTATGCATTTGCCCTTATATAATGCTTTATATTAATTACATCAACATTGTGGTTTGGTATTTTATTGGTTGATTTAGAGTTTGGAGTAAATGTTTTAAATTATTATAGTTTATCCTCAAATGGCATTTACTGGCTCCTGTTTAACATGAAATGTTTAAAGTAAACTTTCACTTATTCCCTCCCAAACTTTAGGCTATTATTTTTCATTTAATATTCCGTTATAACCCCTATATTACATCTTCATTATTATTATGTAAAGTCAATGATCTCTTAAAGAGACTTTCATATGAACATGCATGTTATATATGTGCACATACATGAGTAATTGTTTTCACCTGTGATCTCTGTTCCTTTGTGAGGATTCCTGTTTCATTATGGGGTAATTTTCCTTGTTCCTAATGTATTTCAGCATCTCTTGCAGCATCGATCACTGGTAAGGAATCTCTCAGCTTTTGGATGTCAGAAAAGCCTTTATTTTGACTTATTACTGAATTACATTTTCACCTACTGTCAAATTGTAGATTGGTATTTTTCTTTCAATCCTTTGAATATATTACCCTAATATCATCACTCCGTTATTTACAATAAAAATCCGGCTTCCATCCTTATCTTTGATGTACTGCAAATAAAAAGTCAATCTCTGATGGTTTTAAATTATTCTCATTTGAACATTGTTGTTCAAATATTTTTGCTCCGCTACCTACAGAGTTTCCAGCTCCAAGTGTATTGGATCCTTGCCATTTCTCCAACACTTATCCATTATTTATTTTTATGTGCTTGTTTTTGCCTTTGATCCTATTTTCTATGTTATTTTCAATTGCATTTCTGAGTACTCAAGATGGCTAGCCTTTATTGATCGATATCTACTCTGTTTTTAATTGTATCCAATTATTTTTATGTCAGCCATAGTTTTGATTTCTAGAAAGTTGACTTATATCTTTTTAATAATGCACAGGTTCCCATTTAACTTTTCAAATGTATACAAACATTTCAAATACTGTGTTTAAAGCCCTCTCTCTATTCTAATATCTGAGTTCATTCTGGGCTGACTTCCGTCGGTTGGTTTCCTCCTGATTATAGATATTTTCCTGCTGGTTCCCTGCCTGTGTTTTTTTTTTTGTTTTGTTTTGTTTTTTTTGTGGTGTTGTTTCTTTGTGTTTTTTATTTTTATTTTATTTTAATTTATTTCAAAGAAGAAGGGAGAGGGAGAGAGAGAAAAAAACATCAATGATGACAGTGAGTCACTGAATCATTGGCTGGCTGTCTCCCTCACACCTCACTTTGTGGATCGAGCCCACAACCCAGCCCTGTACCTTGACCAGGAATCACACCGTGATCTCATTCATAGGCTGGTGCTCAACCACTAATCACATAAATCTTTCGCCTTTTTCTAAGGGATATGCTATACTTTCTTATCCAATACATGTAGTTTTATTGAAAACCGTGTTTCAAACATATTGTACATTTTTGCTTATTTCAGCTTTATAAATTGTAAACCAATTTTCTAAAATAACTTACACTTATAGGTCACCGGTTATGAATGAGGCCTGATACTCTGTATACATCACTAACAAAGACTAGGGTCATTTCTTCCCATCTCACAAAGTACCACACTGTCCACAGAACGGAAATGACCCATAACCTGTACTATTCATGATGTTCATATTATTGTTGAATGTGATAACCTCATTCTCTCTGATGAACAGAGAACACATTTAGATACTCAAATTTTTGTAATTAATCTAAGTATGCCTAAAGTTTATTTGCTACTCTATCAACTGAGATTTTGCTATCAGCTATAAAATGGAAACAGTAACCCCTAAGTATACCCAGCCCACAAATTGATGTGATAATCCAATGAAATTTTATAGAGCAAAGGACCTGGTAAACTTATTGACCTGCCTTAAAGGAAAGCAGAGCCCAATAACTAATAAGTTATTTCTTAACCAATTATCCACATTACTCAATATTAAATTCTGTTATTAACATTAGAAAATTCCTTAATTAAGCACAAATAACCTGATTTCACCTCAACTTTCAATTGGATTATTATAGCCCTTATGATATGTTGATCCTAGGATTATAATTTTATAACTAGCAATGTAATCATTTTATGTTAATATGACTAAAATTTGTGTAATGCAAGAATATTAGGAAAGCTAACATAAATGAGAACAAAAATGCCGGCGTTACATATTAGAAATCACTTGTAATGCAAAACCTGCTGCTCCAGAAGAGAATTATAGGAATATTAGCAAGAAGAATTCATTGTTAACTTATATGAAATAGTGAAATGCATTAGCTTCCAAGTATTTTTAAGTTAAAAATTTTAACTATAAGTCAGAAGAAAAGTATAATTTATATTTCCCTACTAGGCATTCTAACTTCATTCATTATAAATGACTATCCTTTAGGTCTTTTAGCTTCATTAGAACTTTTTATCAAATTTCGTGCATTTGTGGCAAGTTTATCTTCTGTGAGTTTATACATTAAATTTACCCTTGTACCACAAATGATTCGTTTTCAAAATAATGCAACAGTTATTTGTGTTTAATATTCACTTAGCAAGCATTTATGAACACTCCACTACTATGTGCCAAACACCATACTAAAATCGGGGAAGACAGAGAGGAGAGTTTTGAGCTAAATTGATCCCTCATCTCATCATATTCACAGGGCAGCTATTAAATATTGCCGAGTTCACAAAGCACGTTCAAGACACGGGGTGAGCCTTGAAGACCCTAAGACCTGACAGCAGGGAGAGGTACACAGGGGAAAGAGGAAGAAGCAATTTAAAATACTGCCATTAACATTACAATCTATCTGTTTATCACACGTACCCATATGATTTTGCCCGAGATACTTAAATTTCCAATGTAAGACCAATGGCAAACAGTAATTTGGTAAGAATGTAAAACAAAATTCAATAACTTACCCTCCAGGCAATCCTATATCATAAAGAGCTAATACTACCCTAATTAGACCAAACACCAGAATGACTGTCTGGATGCCCTTCCAGACTGTCTTATGGATCAGTGGTTCTCAACCTTCCTCAGGCCGAGACCCTTGCATACAGTTCCTCATGTGGCGGTGACCCCCAACCATGAAATGTTGCTGCTGTGATACATCGTGATGTAAATATCTGCATTTTCCAATGGTCTTAGGCGACCCCTGGGAAAGGGTCATTCGACCCCCAAAGGGTCGCGACCCACAGGTTGAGAACTGCTGCTGTTCTGGATGGACTGGGGCTGTGAGGGCAGAGCCCCCTTGTATGAATATCGTGCACTGGGCCTCTAGTCTCTCCATATAAAAGCCTAAGCGACCCTTATGACCTATCGGCTGGTCACTCTGATGCGCACTGACCACCAGGGAGCAGACACTCCACACAGGATGTGCCCCCTGGTGGTAAAAGTGCACCCACAACCAAGCTCCCATGATCCCTCCCCACAGACTGGGCGAGACTCCCCGATTGGCCTCCACTGTTGGCCAGGGAACCCATCCGTGCACAAATTCCTGCACCAGGCCTCTAGGCAACTCTAATTCTAACTCTAACTCTAATTCTTTCAGGCCTATCTGGATATTCTAGAATTGTAATTTGCTCTTAGATTTGAGAATAAAGCTTGCCTAGACAGAGGAGAGTTTGATAAAAGGATTTCACTGTATAGAGGTAGCTTAAAGGGCCTATAGAGTTCAAGGCTACATAAGAAGCAAGTTATCTTGGTTTGGGGCAAACTCCAACGTTCCCCCATGGAAAGATAAAGACTTGTTTTTAGAAGATGGGGACACATGGGCACATTTGTTTACAGTAAACTTGCAACCAATTTTACAGTTTCCTCGTGAGAATTCAGCAACCTGCACAGGAAGAACTGTGAGAGACAGACATTGTGTTTAAACCAGGCAAGAACCGACTGGAATTAAAAGTGAAAATGTTATTTTGCTATCAACAAATATAGTATGATAGAAGAATGCAAATGCTTGCTTGTATAAGGAGCTCCGATCTTACTACCTCTTTTTGTTTTGAAATGTACAGAACCAGCCCTTCTAGTGTGACTCAGTGGTTGAGCATCAATCCATGAACCAGGAGGTCAAGGTTCCATTTCCATCACGACATATGCCAAGGTTGTAGGCTCAACTCCCAGTAGGGGGGCATGCAGGAGGCATCTGATCAGTGATATTTCTCTCTCATTAATGTTTCTATTATTCTCTTCCTCTCTTTTACCCTCTCAGGAAATAAATAAAACATAGTTTACAAAAAGAAAGGAAAGTGCAGGGCTCACCAATAGACATACTCAATATGACGCCGTGACTAATCCAAAACCAAAGCTGGCCCTACACCTGGTCCTTGGCACGGGCAGGACAGATCAGAAACTGCATCTCACCGAATGCAGGGTACAAGCTGAACTTTCCTCTAGCTGAGGTAAGTGGTATAGTCGTGGTCAGCCTAAAATTATTTTTGCATATAATCTGCCTTAGTAGACTTTTTCCTAGTGGTTCTAAAAATAGTATGTCCTTATCATTATCTAGGACTTTAAAACAAACTTAATGAGTATATATGAAGTGATGAGACTGTGGAATTTGAAATACTATACTGTTTAAACTCTACGAGAGTGCCAACCACTGGATAGGAAATGGCTCTTTTATACCATTTGAAAGTGGCACCTAATCCGATACCTTCTGAAAGCATGACACAGAATGCCATATTTATTTAAACGTTGCTCTTTGTGGCAATTTTTGAAATCTGCAAGTCTTTGTTTTGAGGGAGTAGCACTGAGTTGGAATTCCAATGCATTGAATTATAATCATCTACACCAGCGGTTCTCAACCTGTGGGTCGTGACCTGTTTTTGAATGGTCTTAGGCTCTACAACATTGACCCACAGGTTGAGAACCACTAGCAGGGTTGCCTAAGACCATCAGAAAACGCAGATATTTCCATTGTGATTCACCACAACATGAGGAACTGGATTAAATGGTCGCAGCATTAGAAAGGTTGCGAACCACTGATCTACACTAATAAAAGAGAAAGATGCAAATTGACTGTACCATTGCAACACCCACCAGCCAATCAGGAGTGAGTATCCAAATCAACCCAACAAAGATAGCATGCTAATTTGCATACACAGGTGCTGAGTGACTGGGGGCGGGGCACTTGAGTCATCACCATGGCGATGATGCAGACGTTCCACACTGCCCCAGCCACTCTGGGCCTCTGGGAAGCATGGGGAGGCAGAGAGGCAGCTCTGGGCCTGAGTGAATGCGGAAAAGTGGCTCTGGTCATAGGGAAGGCAGTGCTAGCAGTCAGAGGAAGCAAGGCCCGTTCTCGCGTAAATCTCCGTCATCATGCTTCTAGTCAATTACTATCATAACACAAACCTTATACAGTGGTACCTCGAGATATGAGTGCCCTAACCTACGAGATTTTTGAGATACGAGCCGTGGAGCGAGTGATTTTTGCTTTGAAATACGAGCAACAGTTGAGATAGGAGTCATCGCGCGGATCGGCCGGCTTCACACGACCCACCAGTTTACCTCGACTGGAGCGTCTCCTAGTTTCCCACGCCTCAAGGTTACGGAACAAATTAAACTCGTATCTCGAGGTACCACTGTATACGTATATACCCCATGAAAATCAGTCGAAGAGAGATTTCAACATTTCTCATTGCTTTTCTAACCCATAAAGTTTTCCTGGTGAGTGAATGAAAGCCTAATGAACAAACTGGCCACACACACACACATAAAACGTGTTTTCAGCAGGCTTCCGCTGTACTTTCCATATATTATGGAAAGGAGGCATGCTGTTTTTGGATAATATACTTTACCGCGGAGGGCCCTCTGTCGTGTTATTTAGTATGGAATTTATACATGGTGCTAAAAAGAAATAAAATTTTCAGATAGTGCAGGGAAACATACTGTTGAAATATATGACTGAGCTGACAGATTAATCTCCCCTGAAGAGAGGCACTCCTAAACAGAGCCTCCCTCGGGAGCCGTGGGACTGACGAGCGCTATGTCTTTCCACCGTGAGCTGGAGACAAGCCGGTGTTCTGGGTGATGCTGTTGTGCTGCTCTCTCTGTGCCCGGTACCTGCCCTGTGGACTCTCCCGATGAACCACCTGTGACCGAGGCACCTGGAAAAGACCCCTGAGCTCAGCAGCGGCTATTGGGTCTGTTTTGGAAAGATTCCCCAAAAGCCACCCAGGGTAGAGGGATGGGGGAAAGGGAGCCAGAGGAACACAATCATTTCATTTTGCATTAGGCAAACAATTATGGACTTAACAAGAAGCAAACATTAACTGTGGTTAAAAAAAAAGTCTCTCTTGTCTACATGTTCATTCCTAGTGCTTAATCGAGTACTGTATGGGTAATTTCATAAGCTGATACCCAGTCATTCATACTTCTTTTTATTTATATATACAGTGTTATCTTGAGATATGAGTGCCCTAACATATAAGATTTTTTAGATACGAGCCATGGAGCGAGTGACTTTTGCTTTGAAATACGAGCAACAGTTGAGATAGGACTCATCGTGCGGATCGGCCGGCTGCACACGACCCACCAGTTTACCGCGACTCGAGCGTCTCATAGTTTCCCATGCCTCAAGGTTATGGAACGAATTAAACTCGTATCTCGAGGTACCACTGTATATTTTCATTGATTTTTTACAGAGAAGAAGGGAGAGGGATAGAGAGTTAGAAACATCGATGAGAGAGAAACATCACTCAGCTGCCTCCTGCACACCCCCTACTGGGGATGTGCCAGCAACTAAAGTACATGCCCTTGACCAGAATCAAACCTGGGACCTTTCAATCCACAGGCCAATGCTCTATCCACTGAGCCACACCGGTTTCGGCCATTCATATTTCTTAATAACTAGAGGCCCAATGCACAAACACTTGGGCAAGAATAGTCTTTCCATACCCTGGGTACCGGCATCGCCTTAGCTCTGGCTGAAGCTGCCTTTTCACCTTTGCTCCAGCCAGAGCCGCCTTCTGCCTTTTGTGTTAATTTGCATACCCTCTCCTTATTGGCTATGGACAATGCCATCTTTGTCACGGAGTTACGGTCAATTTGCATATTCCATCTTTATTAGATAGGCTAGTTCTCCCAACTCTCATAAGACAATAGAAAATCTATCATTAGCTCAGACATTTCTTAAAGCAAGATTTTTGCTGATATATCTCCCAGGGCAGTGGTCGGCAAACTGTGGCTCCTGAGCCACATGCAGCTCTTTGGCCCCTTGAGTGTGGCTCCTCCACAAAATACCACGTTTGGGACCACACACACAGTGCGATTGACACTTCGTGGCCCATGCACAGAAGTTGCTTTTCTGCTCTCAAAAGAAATTTCAATTGTTGTACTGTGGATATTTGGCTCTGTTGAGTGATGAGTTTGCCGACCACTGTCCAACGCCAAGAGAAACACAGGAAAAAATAAACAAATGGGACTACATTGAACTAAAAAGCTTCTGCCCAGCAAAGGAAGCCATCAGCAAAATAACACAGGAACTCACTGCATGGGATGGCATGTTTGCCAATGATCCACCTGACAAGAGGTTAATGTTAAAAATTATAAATAATTTATACAACTCAACACCAGGAAGACAAACAATCTATGAAACGACTGGCAAAGGACCCGGACATACACGTCTTCAGAGAGGACATACAGTCGGCCAAGAGGCATATGGAAAACCGCTCAAGGTCACCAATCCTCAGAGAGACGCACATTCAAACGTAGAAAACAGTATGGCGTGTCCTCGAACATTTAAAACTGAAACTGCCTTTTGGCCTAGAGATCCCATTTCTGGGGCTACACGCTAAGAACCCCAGAACGCCCATCAGAAAGAATATCTGTTCCACTATGTTCAGAGCGGCGGTATTTACAATAGCCGAGATCCGGAAACTTCCCAAGTTCCTTTCAGTAAATGAGTGATTATAAATGCTTTGGTTGCCCTGACCGGTGTGGCTCAGTGGGTAGAGCATCAACCTGCAGACTGAAGGGTCCCAGGTTCGATTCCGGTCAAGGGCAGGTACCTTGGTGGCAGGCACATCCCCAGTAGGGGGCGTGCAGGAGGCGACTGATCGATGTCTCTCTCTCATTGATGTTTCTGACTTTCTATCCCTCTCCCTTCCTCTCTGTGAAAGATCAATAAAATATATATTAAAAAAAAAAAGAAAGAAAATGTGGACGAATTGTGAGGGATGATCCCATAGACATCTGTCCTTGAATTCCAGTAGGTCAATGGCATCTGAGAAGTATAGTTTTTTAAAGAGTGTCTGTTAATTGGGATTTAGTCATCTCTCCGTCACTGCCCTTCACATCAGTTTTGCACGAGCCATACCGACAGCGAGAGCTGATGGGCAGGTTCCGTCTCCCTCTGAAGGGCTGTGCTCGGCTTAGAGCCTTGACATACAGTGAAGAAGATTAACAAATAAGAGCCCCAGGTGAAACCGGTTTGGCTCAGCGGATAGAGCGTCTGTCTGTAAACTCAAGGGTCCCAGGTTCGAATCCGGTCAAGGGCATGTACCTTGGTTGCAGGCACATCCTCAGTAGGAGGCGTGCAGGAGGCAGCTGATCGATGTCTCTCTCTCATCGATCTTTCTCTCTCTCCCTCTCTCTTCCTCTCTGTGAGAAATCTGTAAGATATATATTTAACAAGCAAACAAAACACAAATAAGGGCTGCAGGGGTTGGGCCACTGGGACAGAAGCAGAGGCTGGGTTACCGTGTGCGCACCGGCGGGAGAGTCCGAGGATCCGGCCCGGCCAGGGGTGGCCCTCCCTGTGCAGCCGCTGCCTTTGCTGGGTCCCTCCGGCGGCCTCGTCCCTGCACCCTGAACCCAGGCCGGTCTGCTCCTGGGGGGCAGGGGCCTCGGTCTCTGAAGTCTGGCGTCTGCAAGCCGAGCCCTGGGCCAGGCCCCCTCCCCACATCCGATGCGGATCCCGCCGGGTGTCCCTGCTGCTCTGCGGCCGTAGCGCTGGGCCTGCGGCCTGGTCCGGGGAACCGGCCTGGCGCCCGGGCTCCCGGGGAGGGCAGGCCTGGCACTGGTGTGCTGGGCGCTGGGCCTCGAGGCTGGGTGCATGGGGCCCGCAGAGCCAGAGGCCAAAGCACTGAGCCTGGCCTCCGAGTCCAGCACCCCGAAGCTCTGCGGTGAGACCTGCCAGCTGAATGGAGGCAGGAGCCAGGAGCCGGGGCACCGCCTGCGGGGCTGGAGCAGGTGCACCTGGGAGAGAGGTCTGCAGGTGGGAGAGCTGTCTGTCTGCAGGTGGGAGAGCTGTCTGCACACGGCCCCCCGGTCTGTCTGCAGGTGGGCGAGCGGGGCCTGTGTGGCACGGACAGCGCACATCCCGGAGCGGAGGAGGCCGGGCGGCTGCAGAGGACGGTGTGTGCAGGGCGGGCAGCCTGAGTTCAGAGAAATCGGGGAACCTGTTGCCCTGGGAGCAGAGCCTGGAGCCCCAGCAGCTGCAGGTGCGGAGGTGCAGGAGCTGCAGGAGAGGCAGGTGAGGCGGGGCCTGGATTCTCAGGAGCCAGGAGGCGGGTGCTGAGGTCACTGACCCGGGGCCTCCGTGCCTGAGTCGCTGGGAGAGCCTGGGGCCCGGACACAGGACCCTTTGCTGGGACTGGTGACAGGGGTGCGGCCTGGGCGCCTGAGCTGTCGGAGGGGGTGAACTGGGGAGGAGGCCGCCTCCCTGGGGCTCAGGGCGGGCCCCCCCAGCTGCTGGAGCCGGGCCCTGGGAGCCACCTGGGCCCTGGAGCCTCGGGGGACGGCCCGTGGCCACCGGTGCCCCCGGAGCTGTGGAGGCTGCCTGGTCTGAAGCCAGGAGCTGGTCCCTGAGAGCTGGGGGACCACCCCAACCCCACTGGGTGCCTGTCCCCCCTCCCTGAGAGCGCCAGGCACTGGGTGCCTGTCCAGGCGGGGCGCGGGGTGCAGGCCTTGCCCCCCCCCCAACCTGCCCCCTGTCCTCCTCCTTCTCCCCAGGCGCTGCCCCTCACCGGCCGCCTCTGCTCCCCGGAAGGTAAGTCCACGCACCGGCCGCTGGTGCTTCCGACCGGCTGGTTTGGGGGGCAGAAAGGGGGCTTGGCACGGCTCTGCCTCCATTTGGGACCATGACATTCCAGCCTGGCTGCTGTGTGTCAGGAAATTCCCGCTTTTTCTGAGATGCGTGGGCAGCAGTGGGTGGACACCGGTCATTGGTGTGGTTGCAGCACCTGTTTCATAACTAATTTCCTGTAATTTTGCTGCATCTTTGTTTCTCCCTCCACCTGAGACATGCAAGCACATTACCGGGTTTTACTGGGCTTTCAGACCCTGTGGGGGGTGGGATGTCTCTGTCTCCCAGCGCATCTGAGCTTCATCCTGTGTTTATTGGGGTGTTTTCTCCGGCTCCTTTGGTTCTCCCCCCACATTGGTGCAAGGATTGGTCCTGGGCCATCTCTGCTTTCACATCTGTCATCTCTGCTCTCACTCTGCCATCTTTCCCTCTAAGTGGGAATTTAGCCCAGTCAGTGCAGAGGGTCATGGACAGACGGTCAAATCTGCACCCAAAAGCAGGATGGACTTTGCAAGGTGCCGCTTGAGAGAATCCCCTTGAGACAGTAACTGGTCACCACCTCTATCCCTCTCGGCTCAGCTCTACTTTTGTACAGTAACCCGTTTCACTGTGTAATTAAAGGAGCTAATGTAAGAGCTTCGTCATCATGAAAATGGTTTATATTTGTTTTCGGCATAGAGATTTATGGTATAAACATTTACGGAAATGTTGCTGAATTATTAAACAGAGCTGATATTATTCAGGCTTGATAAAGGAGAAAATAGTGACTATATGACTGACAGGGTTCAGGGGTTGATGTTAAAAACCCAAGTGAGTTTTCTGTGTTCTGTCCATTATATGTCACCATGTCTATTATGCTCAAATCCTTCGGCCAAAGGGATGACATCATTCTGAATCCCCGTTTTTCTTTGTATTTAATAATCGTTTTTATTGTAAGGACTCTTCTATAGTTTTTAAATTTTAAGGAGGATTGAGGTTGCTGTATCGTTCACCAGCTTGTAAGCTCCCTTAGTTGTTTATGGAATGTTTCTTTATAGAACACAGGCCATGTGCAAAGATGGGGCAACAAGAAAGCCGGGGCAATGGGTTAAAGGTCTTCCCTAAAGTGGCAAAGCCTGTGAACGCCAGATTGGTTATGGGGGTTTTAACCCAATAACCCGGCTCCAGAGGGTCTGTTCCTTATACCTACATGCCTTATACCGCCTCCCCTATATCAGCTCACCCGTCTTTGCATTCTCTGAGTTCATCCATCCATTGCTATCATTGAAACGGGTGGACTCGAAGGTTAAACAGATATTTACTAACAATATTAAATAAGTTAGGAGAATGTATAGTCAATGTAAATACGTAGTATACCTATGATATATCTAGTAATTTGAAATACAATAATATTCTTGGTGTCTGACAAATTTGATTTATTAGAACAAGTTTTCAAATAGGATAGAAAAGAAAAATACTACCTGTGATACTTCAAAGAGGTGGTAAAATCACTTAGTGTATCACCAAAAGCGATAGGAAAAATTATCTGCCGATACTAAGGAGTGGAAGGAAGGGTATTCTTAGAGAAAAGCAGCATTAATCAAATTAGGTAGAGCTCTTGCATTGACTTACCATTTTCAACTTAGAAAAGACACAGAGAGAAAATATGAAGGTAAATGAAGAAACGCTTCCTTTGGGAAATAATCATGCAGGAGAATTTAAAGTGACTAAATATAATTCCTATTTTTAGCATGAGGGTATCTCTTAATTCTTGATGATCGAACATTTCAGTCGAATGCCTTTGCTCCGATCTAAAACCAGAGCCGAAATCTTACATTTGATAAATGCCAAATGTCCCATGGTCCCTTAAGATTATAATCGCGTAAATCTGGATTCAACTTCCTTTCGGCAAAATTTGTATTCTGATTCCCCCTTCCCAGGCCTCTGTGTAGCTCTGAGCAGCTCCCAGGTACCCAGTTATGAATATCAGCTACCTAGTAATCAGTCCAATTTCCTCTCTGTGTGTTTTTTTTATTATTATTCATCCTCATTTTACTCATTTTTCAAGTTTTGTAAAATTTTCTTTCTGAATAAGGGTTGAGTGCACTTCAAGATTCTGTCCCTGTTTGCGTGACCACTTAGTTCAGCCCCCTATTTGTCTATGATCTGGGTCTTTCTCATCTCTTTCCAAAGGGTCTCTTTACAATGATCCTGCAGGATGCTTCTTAAATAAAAGATGACCGTGTTGCTCACTGCCTTGTTTAAAAATTCTCACTCCGCTAAGTTGCACTGAAGGGAAATGCTGAGTCGCTATAGTCTGGCAGACAGGCCCAGATAACGGGACATCGGTCTGCTTCTGATCCAGCACTTGTCACTCTGTGCCCTGCGCTCAAACCGCGTGCTCAGCACACAGCAGGCTGTTTTGTAGGCTCGTCCTTTATTCACAGCGTCCCTCTGATTGGAAAGATGTCTCCCTGACTGCGGGGATGTGAGTTTCCCTCAGCCTTTTATAGGAATGGTCAACTGTTCTTTCCCCAGAAAATCTCTCCCAAACAAGAATGCTGCCATAAGTATACTTCTCAGAGATTGTGAAGTCAGTAACTTGGATGTGTGCACAGCATACCCTGTTTCCCCCAAAATAAGACAGCGTCTTCTATTAATGTTTGCTCCCAAAGAGGCACTAGGTCTTATGTTCAGGGGAGGTCTTATTTTTCGATGAAGAAGAATACGGTACACATTTATAGTTGAAGAGAAAAACAAAAAAAAAGGAAATGTATGGCCTGTCTACGGGACGGTAGTCGTTGTTATCACAAACCAGCTCATGGATGGGACGCAGCGCAGCCGGAGCTGTTCAGGCCGGGCGACGTCTCTTTAAATCAGGAGTCAGAGGCCTGAAGGTAGCTTTGGGAACCTTCTATTCCGGGGAGGCCTTATGTCCGGGGGAGGCCTTATTTTCAGGAGATGCCTTATAACAGCGAGAGGCAAAACTGGAAGTAGGTCTTATTTTGGGGGGATGTCTGACTTTCCGGGAAATAGGGCAACATTTACCAGAATTTCATGACGTTATTTTTTCTGAAAACAATTTAAATAGCGCCTCACTCACTTTGTGGGATGTTCCTTCAGGGAGCAAATCGCATCACTTTAAAGACAAGACAGTGCTGCTCAGTGCCTGGGTCACAGCTGTGCACTAACATTTAGCTGATCTTAAAGGTAATCACGTGCTTCTGCTTATCTCCATGACGGAGACATTCTTCCTGGGCCAGCTCCGTAATTTAATAGCACGCCCCATGTTAATGGAGGATTTAGATCATTGATTACAAGCTAAGAATGTTGGTATTACTTGTATTAGCCTGTAATTGTCAAAAAGGATTGTGAGAGCAATGGGCTATAGGATCGTTAGAATTAGAACATGAAGCTTGTTTTTCAATGTTAAGAAATATTAGGTATATATCCCCTATCTCATAAAGAGGGAATATGCTAATGGACCATCACTCCATCACACAGATGGCTGCACCCACAGCTGAGGCCAAGTTCCCATAAGGAGACTTAACGAACCATCAGCAGGGACCTGAGGCTATGCCATCCCCCTCCCTCCCCACCTGGCAGGGCTTGATGGGGGATCTCAGGTCATGCCCCCCACCTGACAGGGCTTGATGGGGGACCTCAAGGCATGACCCCCCACACGCCCCCCTGTTCTGTCACTGGGCCAGGGTACCTGAGGCTATACCTTCTGCTTGGCAGGGATTGACAAGGGTGGGACTGGCCGGGTCTGGATCTAGCCCAATGGGTGGGTGGTGGGGGGCCAGGTCTGGGTGTCATGTGATTTTGAGGTGCATGTGGGTGGACAGGGACTTGACTCTGGGTCCTGTGGTGCACCCCAGACTCTGACAGGAGGAAGGTTTTCATATACATTTACTAATTTTCTTTCATCTCTGACACTTCTAGTATAGAGAAAGGGCAAGTAGCAATATTAAATTATTTCCTTTTAATTTGCACAAATTTCATGCACTTGGTTACTAGTATACACATAATATTCACATATATCATATTCACAAACTTTTGTTGGAAATAGAGTATTTTTACAAAGCAAGGAAAATAGAATGACAGAGTTTATCACGCTAGCGGGGAGAGAAAAACAAGGTTGATTAATTTTCACAAATGGCACTCAGGCCAAAATCACACTGGGGAAAAAATGTGTTAACTATAGACTTTTAAGTACGTTTATTCAACTACAGAGCTTTCATTTTTAAGATCTTAGGGAAGTTATTTTTAAAGAAATGCACTCCTTCCCTAAAGGTAGAATGTTGAGTGCTTTAAAACGATTTTACTCCATTAATAATAAAAAAATATATTAAAGCATACGGAATTTTCACTTGTTCTGAAGAAAAATCCCAACGTTAAGGTCACTTGATAACCAGATATTTGCAACACAGACCCCTCTAACAACTGAAGATCTGGAGATATGAGTGAGCACGCTAAGCCATGAGTTGGTGTTTTTCCAGCGAGGCCCTGAACGTAAACTGTTATGAAATTGTCAGCAGCTGACAGCAGAGAGCTGCTTCTGTAATTTAGTGAGAAATAAAAAGGTCAGAATGAGGTTGGTACCTGGGACGGGCCGCTGGCTGTTGCACGGGGACGCTCACAGCCTGTGAGAAGGGCAGGGGAAGGAGAGGTCGGGCCCACTCTGCACTGGGGGGGAAGATGCACCTGCCTGTTTATAGGCCGCTGCGTCTCCTGAGGAAAGACGTAAGGGTGTCTGGCTGGAGAGCTTACCCAGAAGAGTCTGTGTAAAGCATCTTGTTAGGCATAAAATGATCAGTTTAGCCGCTGCCCATTATAAGGTGTTTTGTTTACCTCACTATTCAGAAGCAATTATATATATATATATATATATATATATATATATATATATATATATATACACACACACACACACACACACACACATACACATACACACACACTCTAGCTTACCCTTGTGTGGGAATCTCTTTCACATGCCGTGTGGTTCAGGGTTCCATTCAGGGTTCAGGTTCTGGAGGAAGCCGCACGCAAATGAAAAGAGAGACTAGAAAAGTATTCATTTGGGAATATTGGGGGCCAGGCAGTTCTCAACCTTCCTCATGCCGAGACCCTTTAAGACAGCTCCTCATGTGGTGGGGACCTCCAGCCATGAAATTATTTCCGTGGCTACTTCATAGCTGTCATTTTGCTACTGTTAGAAACTGTAATGTAAATATCTGATAGGAAGGATGTATTTTCTTTGTTACAAATTAACATAATTAAAGCATAATGATTAATCACAAAAACAATACGTAATTATATATTGTGAAATATTTATTTCTAATGACAAATAAATGAAATGTTGTCTTGAATCGTGGTGTAGCATGGGCAACAGTCTTCCTATGACAACAGTAAACGACATGGCTACACTTTGCTACACCGAGGAGGAGCGGTGTGTTGGTTCCTAAGACCATGGGAAATAGGTATTTTCCGATGGTCTTAGGCGACCCCTGTGAAAGGGTCGTTCGACCCCCAAAGGGGTCATGACCCACAGGTTGAGAACCGCTGCTCTAGTGGAAAGACTACCACCTTCCTTTGGCCTTGCCATCCCTTTTATTAAGGCTGTGGGACACGCCCCTGACCTGTAGGCAGGAAATTCCCAGAACAGAAGTTTACATGAGACAAACAGGTGGAGGCTGCTTCAGCAAACAATGTTTCCACTAAACAAGTGAGTGATGAGCTCTGACCTTTCAGAGCAATGAAGGTTGACCAGCCTTCTGGTCTCCTGTCCACATCTTTCTATGAGTGAGACCATGTTTGGTTTCCGGCAGCCTTGCAACTGGTTTCAGGAAGATTAATACAGTTTTGTTATTGGACCCTGTTTGGTCAATGCATCTATCAGATACAGCAGAATAATCTTATTTTAGCCTATTTTTATATATTCATTTATATGCCAATAAGCGTCAGTTGGCTCCATTACCATTTTAATCCTGACACACGGTAGTTAGGTAAGGAAGTCCATTTTATCTGTGTTAATCTAAAATGGATCAGGCTCCATATGGCTAGTGAACATAGAAATGGCAGTTTCAAATTAGTAGTAGACATTTCAGAAACTGGAAGATCCTGTGTAAGGTGTAAAATGTAAAAAGTGTCCTCCCAAGAGTTGGCTGTTTGGCAGTCTTTTGTGGTCTTCCCTAACGATGATCACAGTAAGTAATCGGAGTGGTGAGACATAGTGGGCTACGTGCCTTCAGCAAAGCGCTGATTGGTCCCCGGCAGCCACGCCTTCAGTCCAGCCTCGGAAGAGGCCAAGGAGCCATTGAACCATGTCATACAATGAGTCAATGGGTGGTGTCGGCATGTATTTCTGAGGCCAATCAGAATGTTCCAGCTGTGTTTTCCTCCAATGCCGAGCCCGGCCGCCTCTGACAAGCATATGAACCAGCTGCTGTAAGTCAGATCACAGGATGGCAAGTTTGAGCGGATATATTACATTCCCAGCAAACTCTGAGGGTCTTCAGTTACTTTGGTAAGTTCTTTTTTTTTTAATTGATTTTTTTTTACAGAGAGGAAGGGAGAAGGATTGAGAGTTAGAAACATCGATGAGAGAGAAACATCGATCAGCCGCCTCCTGCATAACCCCTACTGGAGATGTGCCCGCAACCAAGGTATCTGCCCTTGACATTGAACCCGGGACCTTTCAGCCCGCAGGCTGATGCTCTATCCACTGAGCCACACCGGTTTTGGCTGGTAAATCCTTTGACTGTGTCTGGCATATTAGCTTGAGTCCAGAGGATGTGAGAAATCACAGAGTTGGCCTCTGGAACCCCAGGAGGCTCCATTGTAAAGGTCGGGTAACAAACTAGCAACTTGGCATTTATCATGAGTCATCAATGCCAGCCTTATCAGAAGGCTTTGAATTTTGAGGCCACAATAACAACAAGTATAAGATGTTTTGATAGGGAAATAATGTATGTTTCCAGGTAACTCCAATTTATATTTAATTTTCAGGACTCTTACTTAAAAAAGTTAATATATAATAACGACTTGGGTCAAACAATATTAAGTTCTGGTCTTGCTTTTTTGTTTTTATGATTTATTTTAGAATATATATATCTATATTATATTTATTTTAGAATATATAAGTATCATATATACGTGTGTGTGTGTGTGTATGTATGTATGTATGTATGTATATATATAAAAGCCTATGCAACTGTACGACTGGTAGCTATGATGCACACTGACCACTAGGAGGCAGACTCTCAATGCAGAGGCATGGAAACATGGAACAGATGATGAATCTCAGAGGGAAGGGGGAGGAGGCAGAGTGGGAATAGATTAACCAGAGATGTTATATGCAACTAAAGGTCCAGTGCACAGACTCGTGCACCAGTGGGGTCCCTCGGCCTGGTCTGCAGGGAGCAGGCCAAAACCGGCCATCTGACATCCCCTGAGAAGTCCCTGATTGCAAAGGGTGCAAGCCAGACCGAGGGACCCCAATGATGTAGGGATCCTTGCATCAGGCCTCTAGTGTATATGTGTGTGTGTGTGTGTATATGTGTGTGTGTGTGTGTGTAATATTAAAATGCATTAAATTAAGCCATAACAATGAATTGAAAATATATGTTATAAAGCTTAATAGGTATGTATTTATCGCATAATTTTGCATATTCACTCACAAAGTTATAACGTGCAAACGCTTTATAACATCTTTAAACATTAATATGTAGCCATTAACAAGTGATGCAATGCAGCATTATGACAGAGAAAACAATGATGACTATGGTTATGCTGTTCCTTTAGAAGATTCTGTTTCATGATGGAATAGCTGATATTAAACCATAAGCTAAATGAGTCGAGCGTTAGGAACGCCACATGTGTGAGCTGGAAGTATTGCACAGATCTGATTTGCTATTTTGGATGGCATGTTGACAGTCCAATGGTTGTTAACACGAATTAAATATCTCACAGTCAGCCATTGCATTTTACCAGGTTCCATATATTGGTCCATTTATGCCGGAGCTAGTAATAAAGCATCGGCTATCATTTTAAATGACTCATCCAGGGCCTGAGCAATCTTGGCACTCAGTGATGGAGAGTCAATAAAATAAACTTGCCACTGGAAAGGGATGAATGAGACAGTGTGGAGTTTACGTTTTAATTACTTCAGCATCTCACTGACAGGGACACGTTTCTGTTGACAAAGGGTGGGGTTGGTGATTCACTTATAGTAGCACACCAGCTGCAGAGCCCGTATTTAGACCGAGTCTAGTTCAAGGTAATGAATCCTATAGTGCTTCTCAGCAAAGGAATAAATATATTCTCATTTAACTGCTTCCCCATCTCCATCACTCATACTTTGCCGGGCTCTTGACACAACTAATGTACGTGTTTATCGATGAAGGAAATGCTTCTTTAGAGACTTGGCTATTTGAACAGAAAGAATGAAGTTGGGCCCAAACCGGTTTGGCTCAGTGGATAGAGTGTTGGCCTGTGGACTGAAAGGTCCTGGGTTCGATTCTGGTCAAGGGCACGTATCCTGGTTGCGGGCATATCCCCAGTAGGGGGTGTGCAGGAGGCAGCTGATGGATGTCTCTCTCTCTCATCCATGTTTCCAGCTCTCCATCTCTCTTTCTTCCTCTCTGTAAAAAATCAATAAAATAGATATATTAAAAAAAAAAAAGAATGAAGTTGGGATGATAGAAACTTCCTTTGAGAACAATTGTATGACCACACAGGATTGATCAAGTGCCTCCTTTCACCTCATTCTCAACAAACACCTGGTGAGCCTTCAGAAAACAGGGGGTGGGTTTTATTTAGTGTGTTATGGCCACTCCAATGCCTTCAGCTCTTTAGTCCCTCTTTCCCTGCTGCTTCTGATTGGTTGATTGTAGCTGTAATGCAGAGGACAAAGAAAAACACACTGAATTCTCACCCCAGACCCAACTTCTGGAGTAATGAGAGGTCCCTGTGGCACGAGAAGAAGTAGCTCCATAAGCACAGAAATGCGTATTATTTGAAAAAGTAGATCTCTCCTATTCCAAATTAGATATCCATGTGATTTCTGTGTATATACAACATGCAAGTTAAAGAGTGTACCTTGTTATAGGACACTTTTTAAGTGGCAAGATTGCTTAGCAGATTAAAGACTCACATGTTGAAAACTAAAAAAGAGAAATGATTAGTTTCATCTTAAATTTTGTTTTCTCTTTTCTTGCGGCTGAGTTTTGTTTAATCACTTCTCCACCTGAATGGAGGGTATACACCAGCACTGGAATCCACGGGTCTCTAACGGTCAGGCTATCAGAATGACCTGGCCACCTCAACACACACATGCCTTCTCCAGGGGCAGGGTTCTCCCTGGCGTGACGCAGACAGCTCTGGGGAGCATATCATCAGACATGTAACACTGTGTTCTCAGGACAGCCTGTCAAATCACGGGTTGCATTACCCTTCTGCTGTGTGAATTTCGCTCCATGACCACAGAAGGGCAATGCAAAGAACATTAAACACTAAGATTTTGCTTTGTTTTAGGGCTTATGAATTAATGGCCAATGAATTTTTATCAATAATTATATGGAGGGGAGAAAAAGTTTTATAGATCTATTGCGCTTCGATTTTTCTGCATGCAGTCAAGTTCAAATGACTGTTTCCGGAACCACTTTATTATAGTTTCCTTTTTCTCCTAAGAATCGTTACAGACCATTTAAATATTACTACAGTGGTACCTCGAGATACGAGTGCCCTAACATACGAGATTTTTGAGATACGAGCCGTCGAGCGAGCGATTTTTGCTTTGAAATACGAGCAACAGTTGAGATAGGAGTCATCGCGCGGATCGGCCGGCTGCACACGACCCACCAGTTTACCGCGACTCGAGCGTCTCATAGTTTCCCACGCCTCAAGGTGACGCAACGAATTAAACTCATATCTCGAGGTGCCACTGTATATAAATAGTCACTATATCAAAAGCTCTCCCAAATGTATATTGTGAAATTATGCATGTACTAGGACTTATTTTTTTAAAAATGGCAACCACAAGAAATACAACATTTTGAAGTTGAACACTGCACTTCTGTGGCTGTGTTTGCCCAGGACATCAGCGCATGTCAAGCGTGTCAAACTCTCAGCCCGGGGGCCTCATGCCTCATTTATTAGGCCTATGTCAGCCTTTGAGTTTGACATTCCTGGTGTGCAGACAGGCCAGTTAACAGGTGTCTGATCTGTAGAAGCAGCAGAGACTTTTCTAAGCTGCCCCATGACAGGGTGAGTGATCAGCCTGCTACAGATGGACATAGCGGTGACACACATGATGGGTTTTTGCTCACATGTTGTTCCCGATAACACAGCTGGAGATCTAATGGCGCTCCTATTCACCCACCCGTTTATTATACTTTAAAATTTACCGTCTGTGTGAATCCTCATGCTTTTATTATAGTAAAATACAATGCTGGTGGTTTTATGCTTATGTCTGAAATGTAATTCAAATACAAGAGTCCATCAGAAGTCAAATATAATTGAACATTTTACTGTTGTTGTTATTTTTGGGAGGGAGTAAGGGGGTAATATTATTTGCATTTTAAATAGGTGCGCTTGATTACTTTGTTGAAATGTTGTGACCCAACTTCAATTATCTTAAAAAATGGCATCATTTTTCTCTCCATTCTAAGTGGGGAAAAAAGCAAAACACTATTTATTTTCAGGGAAATGAAGAATTCATCTGTAAACAGTTTGAGTTAAGGAAAACTTTTGTTTTTGGGGTTAAGGAAAATTTAAGAAAATATGTTTGTGTCAGTATACATTGTTCATAAATTACACATCATAGTTTAAAGGCTCTCAAAGTGTTTATATGTGTGTACTTTTGTGTGTATAAACATTACCGTTATCCTATCTAATAAAAGAGTAGTATGCAAATTAACCATCACTCTCCTACAACCAAAGGCCACACCCACCAACCAATCAGGAACAAGTATGCAAATTAACCCAACAAAGATGGCTGTGGCCATGGGGAGAGGAAGGGAGGGGCTTGGGTTTCTCTGGCGATGGAGGAAGCCAAGCTTTCTGCACACCCTGGCCTGCCTTGGCCTCTGCTTAAGGCTACAAAGTTTCAATTATAGAAGATAAATAAATTCCAACAGAAATGGCTGCCACTACAAGCAAGCAGGAGTCTTGGCTCTGCTCTAGGCTACCGAGTTTCAATTACAGAAGATAAATAAATCCCAGATCCCAGGGCCTCTGCTTAGGTCGCCAAGGGGCATGGCCAGCCTGCAAACCTTTACAGGCCCCTTTACCAGGCTGCCACACACCCCAAGGGAACTCCCACTCTGATCCGGGACACCCTTCAGGGTAAATCAGCTGGCCCACAGCCATGCACCAGGCCTCTATCCTATCTAATAAGAGTAATACGCTGAATGACCATCACTCCCAACACACAAGATGGCTGCCCCCATGGGGTCAAAGATCCTGTCCCCATGTGGACACAAGATGGCCAGCAAGGGAGGGCAGTGGGAGGGACCAGGCCTCCAAGGGAGGACGGTTGGGGACAATCAAGTCTGTAGGGGAGGGCAGTTAGGGGTGAACAGGCTGGCAGAGGAGGGAAGTTTTGGAGGATCAGGCCTGCAGGGGAAGGCAGTTAGGGGCAATCAGGCCGGCAGGCAGAGCGGTTACGGGCAATCAGGAAGGCAGGCAGGCAATCAGTTGGAATCCAGCAGTCATGGATTCTGAGAGGGATGCCCGATTGCCCATTTAGGCCCGATCCCAGTCGAACATCCCTCGAGCGGTCCCAGACTTGAGAAGGTGCAGGCTGGACTGAAGGATACTCCGTCACCCCCTGATGCACGAATTTCATGCACTGGGCCTCTAGTATCTTCTAAAAGCAGCCGTGCTTACTGTTGTCAAGAATTTCTCCAAGGGATGGTATTTTTAAGAAAATGTACATACATTAAAATACTAAGTAATGAAAATCGTAAGTTTGCCCTGGCCTGTTTGGCTCAGTGGATAGAGCGTCAAAGTGTGGACTGAAGGGTCCCAGGTTCGATTCCCGGTCGGAGCAAATGCCTGGTTGCAGGCTCCATTCCCAGTGTGAGGTGTGCAGGAGGCAGACAATCCATGATTCTCTCTCTCTCATCATGGATGTGTCTCTCTCTCCCTCACCCTTCCTCTCTGAAATCAGTAAGAGCATCTAAAAATAGTAAAATAATAGGTCTACATATACAGTGGTACCTTGAGATAGGAGTTTAATTCGTTCCGTCACCTTGAGGCGTGGGAAACTATGAGACGCTCTAATAGAGGTAAACTGGTGGGTTGTGTGCAGCCGGGCGATCAGTATGATTACTCCTATCTCAAATGTTGCTCGTATTTCAAAGCAAAAATCGCTTGCTCGATGGCCCGTATCTCAAAAATCTCATATGTTAGGGCACTCGTATCTCGAGGTACCGCTGTACAAGGAGTGCTAAGATTATCTTTTCAATATATATGACAACATGTGCCATAAAGTCATATCCCTTGAGTTAAGATATTAAATGATCCAAAGTATTTTCGAAGATAGAGAAATAAACTAATAGTTGAAGGTTTTGAAACTGCTTTTTCATAACAGTGATGAGAAAAGGGAAACTGTTTAGTGATTCCTCATATTCTTTCCTTTTGAAAAACGAACGCCTGCCTTTACTCCATGCTTTCAGTGCCATATGTTCGTCTATGGAATTGGTAGGAGATAAATCGATAGGAAAACACCCGAGCAGCCAGCCGAATCCCCAGCCTACGTGCAGTCGTAGTTGTGCATGCATGAGCTCAGCCAGCAGGCCTGGGTTTCCCCCACACGCTGACTGATGACGACCGAGATGAGAAATGACCAGCCGTGGAGCCCGGGTGCCGATGAGGGGAGGGTGGCAGATGGTGTGTGAGGATCGCGCAGGCGCTGGGGAGTCGCAGAGCAGACAGCCGTGCTTGCTCTTCTGACAGGTTGACTGGAGAAAGCTGGGATGTACTTGTGTTTTCCTGAGCATCTGCATTGGAGACAACAGAGGTCATATCGAACTCGATATACGTTAGAAGTGATAAATCAGTTTTCACTCAGTATAGACTTGTTCTAAGTGTATGTGTGTGTATGTGAGAGAGAGAGAGAATCTACAGGGTGTAGAGCTGTGAGGACATGAAAGAGATCATTCTTGTATCATCATTTATTAACGAATTATTTTGCATATGCACAACGGTAAACCGACTCTGGCCCCGCCCTGTATCTAGTCAATTAGCACAGAAGATGAATGAATTTTACATTGTTAAACGCATGCCAGTGATTTAGGGCTGTGGTCGGCAAACTGTGGCTCTCTATTCCAATAATTACAGGCTGCGGCTGTTCCTTGTGATTAAGACACTACCTATGCCCGTGGTCGGCAAACTCTTCAGTCAAAGGAGTGGCAAACTGTGGCTCAAGGGGATGTCCTTTGAAATAAAACTATAAGTGGCCTCAGAAAAGCATGTGTATTATACTACTAACTTTGTCTGATACACTGCTGATGATAAAACTTGTGAAGTTTCATTATTTTTCAAAGAAAATATAGCCAGTGAGGTGATTTAGGCAGAAGCACTGCATAGCTCTTCCTCGCTTGAAAAGGTTGCATTAAATCATGAAAACAGTAGCTCTCTTTATTCTCTAATGATGTGTCAACATGTCTATAAATAAGTAGATGAGTCAAAACTGAATTAAGAAATGAAGGCTCCCAGAGAAGTAAACAGCACAGTGCTTGAATGTAAATGGCCAATAACAAAACAAAATATATTGGGGACACAAGGAATACCTATGCAAGGAACACATTAGTATTGTAATCTGAAGATGTATATAGAGATGGAAATAAACACTTCTATTTTTTTTCAAATGTTGTCATTTATCTTCAAAATGTTCTTCTATGTATATAAAAGGCTAATATGCAAAGTATCCCTCTATGTATATAAAAGGCTAATATGCAAATATGAATTTGAGAGAACTGGAGTATATAAAAGGCTATGCATACAAAAGGCTAATATGCAAATGTGAATTTCACTGAGAGAACAGGAGTTCACTCACTCATTATGACCTGTGCGGACGACCAGGGGAAGCATGGAACGTTATAGTGTGACCAGCTCCAGTGGCGGGGCGCTGAGGGAGGGAGAGAAGGAGGAGGCGAGTAGGCAGGGAACCTGATTGGCCCTGATCAGGTCGACCCTACCCATGCATGAATTTCTTGCACTGGGCTTCTAGTGTTTAATTCTGCAGGAAATTCTTCACTTTACAAATACGTGTGTGTGTGTGTGTGTGTGTGTGTGTGTGTGTGTGTGTGTGTTGTGTGTGTTTATGTGTACTAGAGGCCCAGTGCATGAAATTCATGCATGGGGAGGCAGGCTCTCAACCTGGCCTGCACTCTCTCCAAACTGGGACCCCTTAGGGCAGTGGTTCTCAACCTTTTTTAATGCTGTGACCTTTTAATACAGTTCCTCATGTTGTGGTGACCCCCAATCTTAAAATTATTTTCATTGCTACTTCATAACTGTAATTTTGCTCCTGTTATGAATCATAATGTAAGTATCTGTGTTTTCTGATGGTCTTAGGCTCTACAGCAGTGGTTCTCAACTTATGGGTTGCGACCCACAGGTTGAAAACTGCTAGCAAGGTCACCTAAGACCATCGGAAAACAGATATTTACATTATGATTCATTAACAGTAGCAAAATTACAGTGAGGAAGTAGCAACGAAAATAAGTTTAAGATTGGGGGTCACCACAATATGAGGAACTGTATTAAAAGGTCACAGCATTAAAAAAGGTTGAGAACCACTGCCTTAGGGGATGTCTGACTGTCAATTTGGACTGGCAATCAGACATCCCTCCCGCAATCCAGGACTGCTGGCTTCTAACTGCTAGCCTGCCTGCTTGTGTGATTGCCCCTAACCACCTCTGCCTGCTGACCTGATTGTCCCCTAACTTCCCTCCCTTGCTGGCCTGATTTTCCCCCTAACTGTTCCCCCCTGCCTGCCTGCTGGCTCCCTAACTGCTCCCTATGCTGGCCTGATTGTCTTCTATCTGCTCTTATACTTACATACTTTTTTTGTTTGCTTTTTAGTGTCTTAGAAATATGGCTAGAAATATGGTTGTGAAATATTTAGACACTTTGTGGCAGGATTTTCATTTTTCATGATGAAAATTGTGAAATCTAGCCCATCAGTCCAAGCAATGAATATTAAATTGACTACTTTATTTGACTAATGTATTCTTGAGTGCTTTTCTGGATCCTGTATAGTAAATTATGTGCAGATAGATTGATAAAGCCAATTTGGAGACATAATAAGGATTTTAGTATTTGACCGTAAATTCCTCTCTCAGTTTCAGGACCTTTTTTTTTTATACAGTCTCTATACAGCACCCAATATACTTGAATCAGCTGTGAAAGAACTACCTTTTTTGGGATTTTAGTGAAAGTTCAAAACTTAAAATTAAAAGATGGCCGAAACTGGTTTGGCTCAAGTGGATAGAGCGTCGGCCTGTGGACTGAGAGGTCCTGGGTTTGATTCTGGTCAAGGGCATGTATCCTGGTTGCAGGCACATCCCCAGTGGGGAGTGTGCAGGAGGCGGCTGATCGATGTCTCTCTCTCATTGATGTTTCTGGCTCTCTCTCTCTCTCCCCCTTCCTCTCTGTAAAAAATCAATAAAATATATTTTAAAAAAATATATAAATTTTCTAGAGCAAGAACAATAATCAGAGTAATGTGCATTGTGTACTATTTATTGGTACATAAAATCATTGCCAAATATTGTTATCATTCTCACAGTTTAAAAAAATAAATGTTTTGCAAGTAGTATCCAATTTTGTACCTACCTGTGCAATTCTCTTATATCAATTGTAATTTCCAACGTATATTCATCCTTGTCACTCTTAGTGACTAATGTCATACTTGAGTCAGCGGCCACATCTCTTTTCCTCAATTTTAAACTAATATCAGCTGTCACTTAGCTCCAGTGTAACCCGACACATTTCTTCCCTTTCCCTGAGGAAAAGTGGAAAGACACCAGTAGAAAGACTGGTCACAGCGATTGCTATGAAGATGGTCAAACAAAAGAATGTTCTTTTGATCATTAGAATTTCAAAGCAGCAATGAGATCAAGGGACTGTCCTCCAAACCGAAATCAAGTGACGAAGATTCGAAAGGACAGAGAAAGACACCTCTCGGGAAATAAATGACCCCCAGATCGGCTCTTCAATCGTGTGTCACATCAGAAGCAGCGGAGGAAATGAAACATAGAATGTGGTAGGAATGCTACCTCAAGTGTTTTAGTAAAATCATTCTCTGAATGAAATAGAGCTTATTAAGTAAATACAAACTACAGAGGGCCGCACATTTTTTATCTATTAAATATATTGGGGTGACATTAGTTAATAAAATTGTATAGGTTTCAAATTTAAGGATTATACCTGCCCTAAGGAAATAAGTATTGTCAAAGATTTGGAACGGACAACTCTATATACTTCTAGTTCCAGTATAAATCTGTACAAAACCTTTGGAAAGTCATTTAATATTGGATACAAACATAGCCAAGAAGCAGGGATTTCAATTTTAAGTATATTCCTATATAAATATAAATTCCTTATATACACACTCTATAGAAATCTACCAGATAATGACAAAATCATCAATGTCAGCATTGTTCAATTGTTCATCTAGTGAAATAAATGGAAACAACATAATGGATTTTCAAGAAGAAAACTTCTCCATACTAGTGCCTACTATTTACTTATTTATTATTTTTATCCACACCTGAGGATATTCTTTCCATTGGTTTTTAGAGAGTGGAAGAGAGAGGGACAGACAGAATGATTGATGTAGAGAGAAACATCAATTAGTTGTCTCCTGCATGCACCCTAAGATGTGGGCTGTGATGGAGCCTGCAGTCAAGGTACCGTTCCTTGACCAGAATTGAACTGGGGACCCTTCTGTCCACAGGCCAATGCTCTAGCCACTGGGCCACACTAGCTAGGGCTGGATAGCTTTGCTTCTAACAACCCTCACCAGATTTTCAGTGAAGCAAACAAAATGTATGTCCACAGTCCTTTACGTGCGGGGACCTTCCTAGATGCCGATGTGTGCTTACTCTGAAGCAAATCTCCCCCCGTTTCATTGTGTATTGTTCTAGCATCAGTTCCCGTCATATCTCAATGCACCCACATTTGGCCCACATGGGTCTCGGTGACCCCACTCCAGTACCACCCAGCAGCACCCACACTGGTTGGTCAGTGCCCGCTTGAGTTTCAGGAATTTGGAGGTCATTTACCTGACCAAAAAAAAAAGGCAAATGAACAACATCACCTAATTCAACCTAAAATCACTTCTGGAAAGAAAAGAGAAGAATTCAGGAAGGATTATGGGCTCCTCAAAAATTCAGATAATATTCCAAGTCTGTGCATAAATGGCCGGTGCATTTGTTTTTATTTTAGTGTGCTTGACATTGTGAATATATATTGCATCCTATATTTCCTTCAATGTATATCAAGATCAAAATGTATGACATAAGGTGAGGCCGACAAACTCATACAAATTAAAGCAGTCTAGACAGGACGATGACCGGAGACATAGCTGGGTATAAATATATGAGTTCGGTGCACTTATAATGAATGGAGTATCAGTGTCCAATCATATGTTCATTCATGTTAATGGCATTCTGTTACATCCCATGCCGAATTGAAGAAAAAAAGTGAAAATAGGATGCTTTTGTAAACTATGTTTAAAGAAAAGCAATAATGACTATATACCAGCCTAAAAGAACAGAACCATAACTTGGAATGTAAAAATATCTTGAGGACACATGTTTGTAGTTGATGACCATTTACGTGTTTTAGGTCATGGGAGTGAATGTTTCTGGCAGTAACCTTAGGCGTAGATTTTGCCAGAGGGCCCGGGATTGGACCAGAACTAGCACATTTCTTTGGGGGGAACACTCAATCCTGGAGAGTAGCTGACAAAGTGAGTAAATGCACAAGGGCATGCTAAGTTCTCTGTCTTTGGACAATAGTTTAGGCTCGTGCTCCAAGATCAATCAGATCGACTGTGGACGAGTTTATCTGTGAGCAATCAATTAACTCCTCAGTGGGCGGGAGGCCATTCATGCCTGTGGTACTGCAGAGGTAATGCTAATTGAGTCAGACATCAAGCACGTGTTTTAACAGGTGAGCATGATGAGAGATGAGCTACCGGTCTGACGTGCAAACTGTCCAACCAGCAACCGCATCTCAATGAGGCAGACATCTGTGTTCACAGCTATGTGCTTACAGAGCTTACAAAATGCGCATTTTGTAAACATTGATTTGCCCGCTTTAAAAGTAACGGACTCAGAGTTAAGCCATTATAAGCTGGGACGATGTCAAAGTCATAAGAATTAGCAGAATCAGAGCCTGTAATTCAGGTTCCTATCTTCACATTCAATATCCTTTTTGCCACATGATAAGCGATTAAAAGTAGGTAATAAAGCCACACACACAAACGAATAACCACAGATACATATGAATAGAATTATATTGAAATACTAGGTACCACATTTGCCATTTTAAAAATCATAATACAAAGTTTCAATAATTGTTAACGCTAATATTTTATACACTTTACTTTTTTACTATAAAGCAATCTTATGACACCGTCTATATATTTGAAGATTTTTTTCTCTTCTGAAGCTCTTCCGTGTGTTTTTTTTCTTTTTAATCTTTATTGGTGAGAGTACTACAGATGTCTCTCATTTTTCTCCCATCTGCCCCCCGCCCCCGCCTCCACCAGATCCTGCCCTGCCTCAGGCCTGCACCCTCTTGTCTGTACCCATGGGCCATGCATGTAAGTTCTTCGGTTAAATCTGCCCGCCCTCTCTATCCCCTTCCCTCTGGACCTGTTTTCTTCATTGGTTTATTTTGTTCATTAGAGTCCATATATCAGTGAGATCATGTGACACTTGTCTTTCTCTGATTGGCTTATTTCGCTTAGCGTGATGCTCTCCAGGTCCTTCCATGCTGTTTCAAAGCTGATGCTATTTTAATTGATGAAGAGTGAAGAGAAAATACAAGGAAGGTTAGGAAAAAAGTTGGAATACGTTGAAATGAGGGAAGACAAAGGAATCTAAGATCCTGAACTTCAAACAGTTTATGTACATGCACGTGAGAGAGTGAGGACCATGTGCTGTCTTCAGAAGGCTGCGTTTGCATGAATATTCCTACTTCATGAGATGCCATCTTTTCTGCATAGAGAAGGTTCTGTGTACAGATGTGGACACTAAAGGACTCAGGCCGGACAGGCAGATGTGCATTCCAGACCTTGTGTTTTCACATGAGTTTTTGTTGGAATTTGAATGAACTATCAAAGCTCTCCTTTTCCTACTTTCATATCTATAAAGTAATTGAATGTTCACACCTTATTTTATGTGGTTATCAGTGAGAGGCTGGGTCAGGCCTGGTTCCAAAACCAGCCAAAATGTTATTCAGTCTGTGACACAGGAAATGGAACTCCAAGTTCTATTTATTAAATGCCTACTTTGTGACCAGCGCATATCAAACATTTAATTACTGTGACTCTCACTGAACCATTAAATAAGTATTCATATCATCTGGCTTACTGATGGAAATTGATTTAGAGGAATAAAGTAGCTAACCACATTTTCTTTTTTTACATGGAGAAGTAAGAATTATCATTCCCAAACCTTGATCATTTTGACCACATTGTCCATAAATACAAGTTTGAATATAATTTTCATTGTTCAGGAATCATGTAACAACTTCATAAATTTGACCAAAAATTTTATTTCTGAGTATTTTAAGAAGCCTTGATTTATAGACATAACTCAGTCTTTAACATAAGTTTTATTTAACTATGTGACCTGAGATTTTTTCCACAAAAATAGCAACATTTCTTAAATCATGTCTAAATCTATCCATCCACATTGATCCATTTATATTCATCTATTAACTTATTAACTATGTTTAAATAATTCTGCAATTCCCTGATCATTCGTTTGCAAATAACAGAAATGAAGTTTTTACCTTCATTAGGTTTAAATATATGTAAGCATTTTATATAAACTGATACCGCTACTAAAAATGAATCTTTAGGGTCAATGGATACAGACATCTTCAGAATCTAATCTAGTCTACTGATTAAACATACACACAAACATCCACATACACCCACAGGCACACAAACAAAATGACAACAATAATGTCTCTCAAGGAAGTGGTGTTTTAAGCAGAGTCTTATTGGAGCAAATACAGAACTTAAGGAGATTTCACCCAAAGAAATCATATGCACGAGGGTCCAGAGTCCAGACAAAATACGCCACATCTGAGGAAATGGATCAGGCTTAGCTCAGCTTTCTATGCTGAGTGTATGGCACCTTGAGTGAAATTGGGATCCATTAGACTCCTTTAGATCGATGACAGACTTCATGGGGATTCTATTTAGGAGACATCACCCTTCTGCTATTGTTGGGGAAAAAATTATAAAGGGGCATCTGCTATCTGTTCCCCAAGCCTCGAAAATAAATGGAAACTATTCCCACGAAGGTTTTCAGTGACCTACAAGTTGCTAAATATAGTTTCTATTTCTCATCCCTTATCTTGCTTACCTTCCCGTTATCACTGAATACTGTTATACTAATAGAAAGTAACCAGCAGGACAGAAAGGTTACAAATTCAGATGATTTACAAAATAAATAAAAAAATAGGATCCTAAATGAAGCTCACTGGATTGAATTCAGAACCCGGTTAATGGGACATACTACTAGTATACTTCAGAGAGGAGGGGAGAGGGAGAGAAAGAGAGAGAAACATTGATGATGAGAGGTAATCATTGATTGGCTGCCTCCTGCATGCCCCACACTGGGGATTGAGCCCACGACCCGGGCATGTGCCCTAACCAGGAATTGAACTGCGACCTCCTGGTTCCTAGGTCAGTGTTCAACCACTGAGCTAAACTGGCTGAGCGAAACTTCTCTTTGATACAGGTAGGGATCATAGAGTCATGGGAGAAAAATGGCTTTGAAAATGTAATTTGATTTTAGTCATTTTGGAGAATAGCGTTGGTAATTGATGATTGAACCCCACTGGATTGCCGGGAGGTAATGGGTGATGAATTTATAATGAAACAAACCTTGGTCATCACCTCCTTTCGATTTGTAGATCTCGGCGAGCAGGTACGAGAGTTCAGTCCTGGTGAGTGGATCCCTTCTGTGATTCTGGTGCAAAGAACAGAAGCAAAGGTAAGAACTTGGAGCAGTGAGTTTGGTTTGCTGGTGACTCATGTTCGCGCCGTGGCTTTTGAAAAAGTGAGGCTTAGACTTGCATGTTTGATTGTTAAATGGTGCGTTGTTCTAATTGGCCACGTTTATGTGCCACCAAGTGAAATCGTTATTTCGTCAAGAGGTAAGTTTCAGCTTTTTCTTTGAAACCAAGATTATTTCAGTAAACCTCTGGAACTTTCCAGATTTAGCATGTGCTTGACCTAAGACATGGTAGAATTTTTCAGGTCTCATGGGCTTCATTCAGCCACATACAGTTTTTGTCGGGTTCACAGAATGTTAACAATAAGTGTTCTGCCGAGACCGGTGTGGCTCGGTGGATAGAGCGTCATCCTGTGAACTGAAGGGTCCCAGGTTCGATTCCGGTCGGGGGCATGTACCTTGCTTGCGGGCACAACTCCATTGGGGGGCGTGCAGGAGGCGGCTGATCGATGTTTCTCTCTCATCGATGTTTCTGACTTTCTATCTCTCTCCCTTCCTCTCTGTAAAAAAAATCAATAAAATATGTTAAAAAACAAAATAAATAAGTGTTCTGATGTCTTCAGTTCCAAAGCCTGACCAGAATGATTGCTTTACATCAGTTTCTTTATTTACAAGTGAAAATGGCCTGACCTTTAATGACATTTGAATGTATAAATCCAAAGAACACAGCATGCTTGTAAAACGTGAGATATAAAGGCAACATATCCAGACAAAAGTATTTTCAATGATTCATACTCATGTGACTTATTCTTCGGAGATATATGTTCAGGTGAGTGTAATGTATTTTAAGCACAGCGCTTTCTTACATTTTGTTATGAACTAAGAAATAATGCAAATGTGACAACTCTCCCTTAAGCAAAGAGGACTAATTCTTAGGGCGTGCTCTCAGGTTTGGGGACCTTTCAGTGGGAATTCTAACCCTCCTGCCAGCTTAGCGTGAGGGCACTTCCATGTGAGACCTTGGTCTCTCCACCACTCCAACCTTCACGCCTCGTTCACTCTTCCCCACGCACCTGGAATCGCACTCTGATCGATGTTCACTCTTTTCCTGTTCAGGCTCATTTCTTTCCTTTTTTCCTCCACTCTTTCCCAGCCCATCTGTTTAGTGGCAAAGCCACCTGTTTCAACTGCTCTTTTGTCTTACTTTAAAATACATACTTTTAGAAAAATCAATAACCAGAGAGAATCATTGATGGGCTGCCTCCTGCACACCCCACACTGGGGATGGAGCCCACAGCCCAGGCCTGTGCCCTGACCGGGAATAGAACCGTGAGCTCCTTGGTCATAGGATGAGGCTCAACCACTGGGCAACACCAGCCAAGCAACAGCTCTTACGTTTTCTCATTTTCTTTGCAATTTCTGTAGCTGCTGATACCAACTCTCTCCATTGGAATTGTGAGCTCTGATGAGTGGGAAGTCTCATGTGTTTGATCTATTTCCTTTCTTACCCATCCTATTTAATAAAAGAGTAATATGCAGATTGACCATCACTCCAACACACAAGATCCTGTCCCCATGTGCTCAAAGATGGCCACCACAAGATGGCCAGCAGGGGGAGGGCAGTTGGCTGGGACCAGGCCTGCAAAGGAGGGAAGTTGGGGGTGAACAAGCCTGCAGGGGAGGGCAGTTAGGAGCAAAAGGCTGGCAGGAGAGCAGTAAAGCATCGATCAGGCTGTCAGGGGAGCGGTTAGGGGGTGATCACTTCTGGCAGGCAGAAGTGGTTAGGGGCAATCAGGCAGGCAGGTAGGCGAGCAGTTGGGAGCCACCATAAATAGGATCAGGCATAAACAGGCAGTCAGACATCCCTTGAGGGGTCCCAAATTAGAGAGGGTGCAGGCTGGGCTGAGAGACACCCCCACCACCTCCCACGCACAAATTTTGTGCACTGGGCCTCTAGTTTCTATATAAAAGCCAGACGCTCATAAATAATGGTAGGAAGAATATAATTCAGAATATGAAGAGATTTATTTGCTCAAATCAGTGGAGGTGCATAGAACTCTGAGGTGCGCATGTTTTATTTACAGCTTAGTGCAGAAGGACTTAATGAAGACCTAGCACTGACCAGATATTAAACAATGCTTTTGCATCGCTCACCTAAAGGTAAAGGATAAAATGTCTGTTTTCTCTGACTGACACCAGCTGACAGTAATTTGAATAAGTAATATTTACAGTGTGCATTATGGACATATATTGTGTCATAGATAGCAAAGTATTGAGTTACAATATTTTTGCATTTTATTTGTTTGACACGCACTTTGTTGTTTAAAACCATGAGAACTCGGTCATTATTTTGAAGACTGTCATTTTTTCCTCTCAGCATCATTTATAAAAATATAAAAATAGCACTCTGTCTTCCTGAACACACACACACACTCTCTTTATTGAATGCCGAAAGAAAGGTGTTATAGGTTTTCTTTTTACAAAAATCAAATTACTAGCGCCATGCATGATGGAAACGTATCGCTTGAGAAGACTAGTAGTTAATGACAAAGCAGCAGTTTCATTTAAAAGTTATTCTGCTGTTGTTTGCTGGTTCTTAAATACCAGAATTCCCAAGGAATTTGTCTCTCACAATGTCTGGAGTAAGAGGTTTTCTTTTGCAAGCGCCATATAATTGTATTTTCAAGATGACTGGATGTAAGTTGTTTACTAATTAACAATATAATCAATAAGTTCAGCTTTTTATCGTAGGCATTTTGCAAAAAAAGAAGACTTTAGTGACAGATCTGTTCCATGTAGATATGATTTTCCCTCCTCTGTGTCCCAAATACACTTCTAGGGGCTTATGAGAGCATTTATTAGTTATTTCTTTTGTTAGGGGTACGCGTGCCTCATCCATATTTTAAAGTAGACTTTAACAGGTGTACAGGTACATTTGTTTTCACTCTGCATATGCTGTTAACACCTAAAAGCCTATTTTGTACATCAGTGCGTAGTTATTGACGAAAATACTTAAGAGTCCATTAAGCATTCAGAGCTTTAAAAAAGTTAACATCTGGATTGAAGGTTTTAATTTGAACGTGTTTTATGTGAAAGCTTTATTATGCAGCGGTTGTAACGTACAGTGCATGACCTTTCAAATATAAATAGGTATAATGGCAATTGAAGATATATTCAGCATTCTTGTCAGTATACTATATATTTTAAATTTAGAATATGTATCTGTATATCATATTAAAATAATGTAAATTATCTTTTTTTTGTCTTAAGAATTATTCAGCTGTTAGCTCTTTAGGAATTTTTCCCATTGACAGGATCATTTCATGTTTCATCGGTCAAAACTCCCATCTAGAGAAACATGCATTTATGTTAACCAGAAACCCCATTACTTTAACAGTTGATTAACAAGTATTTTGAATGTTATATGTGTTATAGACTGTATCCTAATAAGCTAGAGTAGAGAAAATGTTATTAAGAAAACATTATAAGGAAGAAAAAATAAAGTCATAATATTCTAAAATAAAAATAAATAAATAAATAAATAAACCACAAATATTTTATTTTCATGGGAAGGAGAGAGAGAGAGAGAGAGAGAAAGAGAGAGAGAGAGAGAGAGAGAGAGAGAGAGAGACATGCATTTAGCTGACAGCAAAATCCGGAGGCTCTCCAGGTGGGAAGGACTTAGATATAAACTGTGAAAGGGAGAGAAAACACACCCATTTCTCTTAGTTTTTAGGGGGTTCAGAGGGAGGGAAGCACTGGGCACCAGGAGCAAACTTGGGGAGAAAGGCATGGAGGGCGGCTGAGGCTGTGCCAGGGGGTGTGCGGAGCAAACACAGACCCGCAGTCTATTCTCGGCTGGGCCAGAGGTGGCCTCAGTCCGCGGGGACTCAGCAGGAGTGGCGTTCACAGGACACCGCCTTCCATGTTCCTGTGGCGAGTGATTTCTGCCTACAAAATATATCTCTAAAATGGCTCATCTTCCAGGTCGTTGCTCCAGAAATACGTGGACACAAATCCTGGCGCATATATATATATATGTATATGTATATATATATATATATATATATATATATGTATATGTGTATATATATACACACACGCGCGCATACATACACATATACATACATATATACATATATACACATACACATACATACATATACATACATATACACACACATATACATATACTTTTTTTTTTTCCCAGCTGAGAGGACTGTGAAAATCACAAGGTCATCAGCTCTCACCCCCCTGAGGCCAGAGTTCTCAATTAGGTAAATGAGACACCGGGCAAAGTCAGGGTTACAATGGGGTCAGACGTATTCAGGCAAAGGAAAGGAATAACCAGAGGATCTATACCTTATATCTGACTCAGTGATTGACACTGAAAGAAAAGGTCTCTTATATTTCATGAATTCAGTCATTAGTACCCAAACGGCAAGCAAACCTTTCAGCTTGAAACCATAGGAAACAGGAAAAACACTTGGAATTTTATTTTATTTTTCTTTCACAATGGCTACATATATGCAATCCCCTATGGCTTTCCCCAAATACATCTAATTTCACCGAATGCCAGCTGCAGCCATTCCAGTGTGAAGGGAAATATCTAATTCTTAAAAATATATTTTTATTGATTGTAGAGAGGAAGGGAGAGAGAGAGAGAGACAAACATCCATGATGAAAGAGAATCACTGATTGGCTGCCTTTAGCACCCTTCCTATTGCCCTCAACCTGGGCATGTGCCCTCATCAGGAGTCAAACCGTGATCTCCTGGTTCCTAGGTTGATGCTCAACCACTGAGACACACTTTTTAAAAAATATTGATATATGAGTGTGCTATTTACAAAATAAGCCACAAATCAACGCAGAAATGAAATAATGTAAATGTCTGTTAGATCTCCTCACTGAAGTGTGGTACATTTTAAAATTGAATAAAATAATCCTAACTTTTATCGGTGAGATGGTGTATGTGACTGTTACCCTTGATACAATCAGTCAGCCCATGTCTTCTCTTCCCAGTAACATCAGTGTGTGCACCCCAGAATGGAAATGATAAGATACTGCGTATGGCAGTGAGCATTCTGGGTAAAGTGATAAGAGCGATACGTTTTTTGAGGCGGGTGTTTTCCTTTGCTTGTTTGCTTTATTTTGGTTAGAATTGGAGGAAAAGTAATAGCACCGTGAGTTTTGTTTTTTTTTGTGAGCATTTTCATTGTTTCTGGGAGATACTTCATTTGTTGAGAGTGTCCAAATGGCGGTGGTATGCTAAGACATTCATACTTTGCATAAATTAACTGTAAACGTTTCACGGATGTGCTGACCTTTGGTTAGAAGTTTTCGCTTTTATTGCAACTTAGCAGGTCACTTAGAAATAGCCTGTTTTCCAGGGAGTAGGTAAGTAGGTGTGGGGAGGGAGAGAATTTAAGCGCAGGAAAAAATAAATGGCATAGTCTCATTCACAACGCTTAGCATAGATAAGTTGAACATTTACAGTAAGCCATGGCCATGGCATTTTGCATATGGATAAATGCGTGCACAGAATTTAATATATTTTCACCAAGAATAAGTGATATAGTATGTGAATGTCCTTATATTCTAAAGACAGAAATAAGTCGTTAGTTAGGAAATAATGATAAATGAATTTAGCATAATTTCTTAGGAATCAGGTGAGAAAGTAAAACAAAAACAAAAACACAGTAAGACAGAGATGACCTAATTTCACAAAAAATAATTTATTGCTGAAGGAGTTGTCATAAAGATCCTAATAAGGAAACTAATAAAGGTAGAACTCTTCTGAGGGTGAAATTTCTCAGGGTGGTTCTCAGGTGATGCACCCCCGAATCGTGCTCCCTCCTCTCTGGTTCCGGGGTGTCAGCGGAGAACCGCAGCTGCCAAGTCACCACAGCCCGGCAGCTCCTGCATTGAGCGTCTGCCCCCTGGTGGTCAGTGCATGCAATCCCTACCAGTCGGATGGTCGGAAAGTCGTTTAGGCTTTTATATAGATAGATGTATTTATTTAGACGTTTAACCTGACTAAAGTTGTTTGCATAATAACACCTATAATTTGATCGATAGAAATAAATGGTGATAATTGGGAAAGAGCTTTAGAGAGCTTTCATGGTCTGCCAGAGGATTTTCCGGGGTGAACTGTAATGCTTTTTGTAACAATCCTCATGAGCCTAATTATACCCTGTGCTTCGCTCTGTCCCGGAAATCCATACCCTTTCCCCATCTGTTTGATGAGGTGAATCTAGAGCCAATAAGGTGCACAGTTCAAGCCCACTGTAGTCAATACCTGCTCGGCTACAGGACACTGAACAATAGATTTTCCTCGAACACTGACGTATGAAATCTCTGTTTTCTAAAAAGCAGGGTCGTTTGGACCTGCATACACTTTCATTCTTTTTGGTGAATGCGTTTCACGTGCAATATCATTTAATGTCTCAAGTTTGTCTTTAAACACTGTCAGCCTTTCCCAAGCGGACTGACTACCTTTAGTTTTGTTGGAGGTACGGATGGCACCAGGGGTGGAGTCAGGCCAGACCCAGGTTCAGCAACCTGAGTACAGTGGTATCTCAAGATATGAGTGCCCTAACATATGAGATTTTTGAGATACGAGCATTCGAGCGAGCGATTTTTGCTTTGAAATACAAGCAACAGTTGAGATAGGAGTCATCGCACGGATCGGCCGGCTGCACACGACCCACCGGTTTACCGCAACTAGAGCATCTCATAGTTTCCCACGCTTCAAGGTTACGGAACGAATTAAACTCGTATCTCGAGGTGCCACTGTACTTGAATTCCGTCTGAGAATTTAGAGCCGTGAGAATAGAAACACCCTTTTCAGTGAGAAGTTCGGAAAGACTTGCTACTTGTGAGTCTGATGAGAAAGTTGGGGGAAAGACAGGTGCCATTCAAACTACTAACCTGTAAAGCTTGTGTTTCCCTTAAAGTCTTCCTCCGGGTTTCACATGGCTGGTTTTTGTCTGTTTTGTTCGTAATGTGACTCTAAGTTAAGAAACGTTAAACATTTAAATGAGGAGAACGAGTTCTACCGTTTGTCTTTATGTTTCTCATGCCAACTTTAAATGCAAATGCCAGTATGTAAATGATATGCAAAAGCACTGGAAGGAAGCTATGTGTATGTCATAGTTGGTGCGAGCATATGTGTTTTGTTCTTCCAGACGAGCAGAAACGCTGCACCAAAATATCATCCGTCTTTTCACCTCGTTATTTCACGTGCACACTTCCTACCATTGCTCTCTACGGTGCGGTTCCTCGTAAGCAAGGAGGGACTGGAAGAAAGGGAACGATGGGTTGGCTCTCTTCCCCTTTCTCGTATGTCTTTGTTTTCAGCATGAAGAGTTGGCTGATACAAGTCAGTAACATGAATGCAACCGATAGAATAGAGTTCCTTGGTCATAGGTGTGTTTCGATGCCACCGGTGCCTTTGAATGCCATTGGTTTAAGTGCTGTTGGCTTCTTTCTGCATTAAAGCAAGTTCTGCTTCTAATACAAAGTATGGACTCTTGCCCTGATGGCTTGGCTCATTGGTTGAGTGTCAACCTGCTCCTAGCGCCTGCCTGTCACCCCACGTTGTAAGTGGGTGTGAGTGGGGCCTGTGACGTTAGCTTGTGAGTGGCAGTGGGAACGGGGCTGCTGACAGATGGGACCAGGGTCCGTGACAGGAGGGGCCGGGCGGGGGCGTGGAGGATGTGCGGAGACCCAGACCCTTGACCTTGTGCCGTTTCCAGTGACTGACTTTACTCCGGAGGCCTCCACAGACGTGCGCCCCGCAGTTCCTTTCGAGGCACATGAATTCGTGCACTGGGCCCCTAATTTGGGGATAATATTCTATGATTTAAGCCAAATAAAAGCACACCCATTTTCAGCTTCCATTTTTTTTTTAATTTTGGCATCATTCGTAGTTATTATTTACCTAGTCGTTTTCTACTCTTATGCCACCTGTTATGCTATTCCTTGTTACTCCACCTCCTCTTCGTTAATCAACCAGATAGAACCTTCCCAGGTGGCGGTGAGCATGTGTAGTAGCCACTGCCGGAGCGGAGAAGCAATGGATTTGATCGTTGTTTGGGGTCGGTGTGAGTCTGGCGCTTCCACGGACCTTTTACAGCCAACGCCTCTTGGCGCACGGGGTGCAGTCAACTCGCAGGCCCAGCAGAGAGGCCTCCGGAGTAAAGTCAGTCACTGGAAACGGCACAAGGTCAAGATACAGTGGTACCTCGAGATACGAGAGCCCTAACATACAAGATTTTTGAGATACGAGCCCTCGAGCAAGCGATTTTGGCTTTGAAATACGAGCAACAGTTGAGATAGGAGTCATCGCGAGGATCCGGTAGCTGCACACGACCCACCAGTTCACCGCGACTCGAGCGTCTCATAGTTTCCCATGCCTCAAGGTTACGGAACGAATTAAACTCGTATCTCGAGGTACCACTGTACTTTTCATTTTTTCAGCACCCAAGTGAACGGATCTTCCTCCACCAAGCACATCTGCTCTCTGGGGACCGTGGGTGACAGAGGCTCTTTAAAGGCAGCCGTGGAAGGTAATCCACCACCCGCTCCTTTGGGTGAGAATATAAGGTCAAACGGAGAGGATAACAAAGATTAAAACATGAAAATAAGCAGGGAGCATTGTGTCTTAAGCCTGATGATAACCTTTCTAATGTACTTCAGAGTCTGTCTCTGTGCAGCTAGGTGGGAATCACCATACATTTCTCAGACCTTTTTTCCTTTCTTTTTTTAAATATATTTTATTGATTTTTCACAGAGAAGAAGAGAGAGGAATAGAGAGTTAGAAACATCGATGAGAGAGAAACATCGATCAGCCGCCTCCTGCACACCCCCTACTGGGGATGTGCCCGCAACCAAGATACATGCCCTTGACCAGAATTGAACCTGGGACCCTTCAGTTCACAGGCCGACGCTCTATCCACTGAGCCAAACCAGTCAGGGCTCTTTTTTTTTTCTTAAAATACATCCAATAAGATGCTTTGGAATGAGAAACATTTATAAGTCACCCTTTTTACATATGTCACAAGCGTATCCCATTGTTTTAAACTAAAACATTCCACATTTTTGTCTATTTTGAATGTCAAGGGAGAAAATACACTTTTAGAGATGTATCTATTTAAATGTTTGCTTGATGTTTACATTTTTGTTCATTTCTTCCTGAAATGTTAATGACCTGCAAACAATGCATATTTCTGAAAGGATAGAAGGTATGTTTTTTTTAAATAGTTAAGTGTGGTTTGCTTAAGGATCTGCCTCATTCTCAAAGATCAAGAGTTATCTCAAAAACACTTAATTTCTGGGACAGACGTATGTTTAGAACACAGGCTATTAAACTCTGCTTAACCGAGTTAATTTACTGCTGTGAAATAACGAGCATAAAGTTTTCTTTCAAATTACATTCTTGTCGTATATGATTTGTGAAATTTGCCAGCCCTCCATGCTGACCCGGTGAGTGTAGCAATCATCTTTTTTTTTTTATCATAATAAAAAAAGCCAGACATGTAGAAGCAGAGAATTCTGGTCCACAATAGCACATGAAAGCCAGATCCCCTGAACCTTAGCTTGTGTGTGTGTGTGTGTGTGTGTGTGTGTGTGTTTCATCTGTGTAATTGCAATGATGCTATTTTCTCCACCCTTTGGCAGTATCATTATGGCTATTATCCTGAAGGATTTTGAGCCGGGGGAATAAACACAAAGATGAGGCTGTAAAATCCGTTTTCTGCCTCTCTCGCGGTTCACCTTCTTAGCGCAGGTACGACATTTCTCACCTCTTCCTCATTATCCCCGACCTCTCCCGCAACCTCTGCCACCTGCACATCCTCTTAAAGGCTCTGGCACAGGAGCAGCCAGAATGCTGGCCTGAAATAGTCAGAAACGTCGACTCTCCTCTCCTGGAGAAAGAACGCCTCACGACAAATATTCTGAATATTATTTTATGAAATAAAATATTTTACCAGCATAACTAAGAGCCTGTGGTTCTGAACAGCCCTCTCTTACGTCTTATACTGTTTTATGGGCACGGCACAGTGGCAGCTGCACACTTATTTCCATGAGGCGGTTACCCCGAAACGCTGCTCTTGGTTTTTCTTTTGTTTTGTTTTCAAAAAGAAGGGGCTGGTTGCTGAAACCGGTTTGGTTCAGTGGATAGAGTGTCGGTCTGTGGAATAAAAGGCCCCAGGTTCGATTCCGGTCAAGGGCATGTACCTTCGTTGCGGGCACATCCCCAGTAGGGGGCGTGCAAGAGGCAGCTGATGGATGTCTCTCTCTCATCAATGTTTCTAATTCTCTATTCCTCTTCCTTCCTCTCTGTAAAAAATCAATACAATAAAAAATAATAATAATAATAAAAAGAAGGGGCTGGCCATGTACAATATGGAGAGGCCGCGTTCATGTTTTCTGAGGAAGCTGGTGCCATAAGTGAGAAGCTCTGGGAGTGAATTAAATAAAAACCATGGTGTGAGGACCCTCATGAGGAGTCACAGTGACCACAGTGACAGGCAGAGCCCCTGTGCTCTGCAGTGGCTCCCGGGATGGCAGGGGGTGGCTGGGATGCTATTCCCTGAGACAGGAGGCGCTTGTAGTGGGGCCTGCTGGTCCGGAGAATATGGACGTGAACTTGGACATGTGGAGTGTGGAGTGTGAGGGGTGTGTGTGTGTGGCATCAGAGGGCTGGTACCAACCAGGCGGGAGAACTGGGAGGTGTGAGCTCAGAGATCTGGCTTTGACCTCAGCGGCCGCTGGAAGTGTGAGAGCAGAGATGTGGCCTTGACCCCAGCAGTCCCTGGAAGTGTGAGCTCAGAGATGTGGCCTTGACTGCAGCAGCCCCTGGAAGTGTGAACTCAGATTTGACCTTGACTCCAGCAGCCCCTGGAAGTGTGAGCTCAGAGATCTGACCTTGACTCCAGCAGCCCCTGGAAGTGTGAGCTCAGAGATCTGGCCTTGACCTTAGTGGCCCCTGGAAGTGTGAGCTCAGAGATCTGGCCTTGACCCCAGCAGCTCCTGGAAGTGTGAGCTCAGAGATCTAACCTTGACCCCCAGCTGCCCCTGGAAGTGTGAGCTCAGAGATCTGGCCTTGACCCCAGCAGCTCCTGGAAGTGTGAGCTCAGAGATCTAACCTTGACCCCCAGCTGCCCCTGGAAGTGTGAGCTCAGAGATCTGGCCTTGACCTCAGCAGCCCCTGCGGGTCAGCGAGCAGAGGGAAGGCCGGGTTCTGAATGCAGTCTCCAGGGAAACAGTATCCGGTGAGAAAAGGGGGACGTGCAGTCAGATCTGTACACACAGCCCTGCGCATGGAAGGCAGCCGGGGGAGACTCAGGAGCACTGCGTCCCTCTGGGTCACCTCTTGCTGCAGCAGCAGGAGCCAGCCTGCAGGAGAGGCGACAGAGACCCCTCCCCGGGAGCGGGTGTCAGCATCAGGGGCCGCGCTGAGTGCCACTCTGCCAGCCTCTGGCTGCGGTTTATTCACTTCCCTCCTCCTTTTTCTTTTTTAAAATATTTTTTATTGATTTTTTACAGAGAGGAAGGGAGAGGGATAGAGAGTTAGAAACATCGATGAGAGAGAGACATCCATCAGCCGCCTCCTGCACGCCCCACACTGGGTATGTGCCCGCAACCAAGGTACATGCCCTTGACAGGAATCGAACCTGGGACCCCTTACTCTGCAGGCTGACGCTATATCATCTGATCCACACCGGTTTCGGCTCACTTCCCTCCTCCGTGGAAAGGACAAATTGCTCCGAACACCCACACCCCCTGCCCATTGCCTTGTGTTCGAGGTCAGGCTCAAGGTCAGGCCTCCTGTGTCTCATCTCAGGAAGGCCAGGGGGAGAGGCGCCCCGAGTTTGGCTGCTGAGGTAGAAATTCTGTGGGTACCAGCATCCGTGAATTAAAGACGTATGCCACACATCCCCCCGCTCCCTACAAACTGAGGGGGTGGGCAGACATGGGGGAAGCTCACTGTACAGTCTGTGCACAGAGGGGCAAGGGAGGGAGGAGCCAGGTCTAATGCCAGTACTCCCCTGGGCTCCGTGGTGGTCCCCGAGATGCTATTTGCAGGGTGTCTGCTGTTTGCAAGCAAAACTGTAGCAAAACAACCTCATGAAATTCAAACAGACAAGTTTAACGGCGTGGGTCACTGACGAGGCTGTTGAATAGAGATAATGAAATACAGTGGTACCTCGAGATACGAGTTTGATTCGTTCCTTCACCTTGAGGCGTGGGAAACTATGAGACACTCGCGTCACGGTAAACTGGTGGGTGGTGTGCAGCCGGCCGATCCGCGCAATAACTCCTATCTCAAATGTTGCTCGTATTTCAAAGCAAAAATCACTCGCTCGATGGCTCGTATCTCAAAAATCTCATATGTTAGGGCACTCGTATCTCGAGGTACCACTGTACCATTTTCTGAACAAAATGAAAATGGGTTGGTCAGAGAGGTCTGGGCAGGGTGCGGAGTTAGCACGGGGGCCTGGGAATGGGGCAGAAGGCCTGGTGCAGCTGCTGTGTTTTTCTTGGGGTTCCGTAACCCCAAATAAAGGCCGGAAGTAACACAGAGCTCAGAGGACGCACTGGGGATGTAAAATAAGACTATGTTTTCAAATAGTATTTCGTTCTCTGAAAAACAGACTTTATTAAATTCAATAGGACTTTATGAAGTTAAATATGATGGTTACTAAGTGCACACCCATGTGCACACACTCAGACCTCCACACCTACAGAGTAATGAAACGCATGTCACTAGCAAAGAAGAGTCACAGCTGTTATTTGTGGGCTGGAAATTTTATTTTTTTTAATAAAACACACACATTGAATGTTGCAGTTGGCCTGTATCCTGATTGTATAAGCTCTTCAGCCGTATGTAAGTCCTGGGTTTGAGATACCTATGCCATTTCGCTTAGTTCACACCTGGGCAATAAATAACCAGTCAGAAAAGTGAGTTTTAGCCAAAGACAGTGTGTGGCTTAGTGGACAGAGCATTGGCCTGCGGACTGAAGGGTCCCAGGTTCGATTCCGGTCAAGGGCATGTACCTTAGTTGTGGGCGCATCTCCAGTAGGGGGTGTGCAGGAGGCGGCTGATCGATGTCTCTTTGTCTCACCGATGTTTCTAGCTCTCTATCTCTCTCCCTTCCTCTCTGTAAAAAGTCAATAAAATATATTTTTTTAAAAAGTGTGTTTTACAGGTGAGATTAGTCGTGCACTCCTTTCCCCTCAGATTCCTGGGATGCTTTGATGCTGGAACTGAGCGCATCATTGATGTTGTTGCCTCTGATTTTGGTCATTCCTAAGTTAAACCATGACATTCGTGTGTTGAATAGTGACTCACAAAAAGTGTGTGTACCTGGAATCTCAGAATGTGACCTTAACTTGTAAAGAGGGCTTGTGAAGACGTGTTTAGTTCACATGTATTAGGGTGGGCCCTGCATTCAGTGACTGGTGTCCTGATAAGAAGTGGATAGATTGCATGCATACACACACACACACACACACACACACACACACACACGTGAACATACAGACAGGAGGGAGGGATGCAGTTACAAGTCAAGGCAAGGGTTCTTTAGAGCTGCCAAAAGCGAGGGACAGCAAGGCAGGATACTTTCCTCGTGGGAGCATGTCCCTGCTGATCCTTTGCTTCAGGGGTCTGCACCCCAAAACTGAGAGAACCAGCTGCCGCCGTTAAAAGCCACCCCGTTTGTTAGAGCAACCCCGGGAAACCGCTCTGCTTACCTGCCACAGAAAGGAATATTTAATATTTTATTAAAGTAGGCGGAGACAAATGACTCTCTGCACCTCTGTACATACATGGTTTATAATGTTATTTAAATGATGCTTAAAAGAGCATGGACTTGGAGATGCAAAGATTCCTAAAGAAATGGTTAACGTAGCTGCTAGTCAAAAAAACATTAGAAAGCTAAGACCGGTTTGGCTCAGTGGATAGAGCGTCGGTCTTCGGACTGAAAGGTCCCGGGTTCTATTCCCGTCAGGGGCACATACCTTGGTTGCGGGCACATCCCCAGTGGTGGATGTGCAGGAGGCAGCTGATCCATGTCTCTCTCTCATCGATGTTTCTGACTCTTTATCTCTCTCTCTTCCTCTCTGTAAAAATCAATAAAATATATTTAAAAAAAAAATGGTTAGAAAGCGTTCTGTTATCCAGCGCAATGCAAATGTTAGTTGTGCACACAGTGATGCTCCTTAGCTTCTGACTGCACATGTCCCATAAATTACGATGATTTCGTTTTTCCCACCCACGTTCGAAAGCCGTCATTAGCACGGATATAAATTACTCCCCACACTTCGTACGATTCATCTCCGAGAAGGATGAAACTTAAAAATTGAACTCATAAATCAGGGGCGACGCAGAAAACAGGCCGCTGACTAGATCTATGAGTTCGGTATCATTTTCTCTGATCTATATATTTTTTTTTTTCTGGGAATGCAGAATTACTGATTTAAAGAAGCCCCAATTCATTTTGAATTGGCACGATGTAAATAATAGCAGTTACCATTTGGAAACCCGCACTGCATTGCAAAAAAAAAAACAATGGGATGTTTACTTTCATTTATTTAATCACTAGTTCTTATGAGAAAAGTGCAGGGGGTATTTGGAGTCTAAATAATGTCCCCCACATGTTCTGAAACATGAAGAAAAAATTGAAATCATACTGTGAGTTAAGTTTGAATTAGTAAGTGCGTATTGAATTTTGATTGAGTGCATACAGAATCCCAGAACACGCAGTGAGAGAATGTAAGACCGCTTGTTCTGCATTCAGATCCAGCAACGAGGAAGAATGCTGTCGCAACAGGATGAAGTGAGATAGCACCAGAGTGTCTGTCCTGGACATGGGAACGCATTTCTTTGCTCTGCTCTTTTCTGCTGCTAATTTCAGAGGCCAAACCTCTGCAGCCCGGGTTTCCCGCGCTCCGTGACCTGTCTTCCAGCCACGCTTGGCGATGGCCATCCTGGTGGGAGGGGGGAGGCTGATGGCCAGGGATACACCAGCACACGTCTCTCTCTTTCCTTGGCTCCTGCCGGCAGCTTCGGAAGTGGCCCTGTTCCTACCAGGCAGTGCCAAGTCCTGTGGATCCTGAGCAAATAAAACGCGTTTCAAAAAGTGGATAATGCCGAGACCGGTGTGGCTCAGTGGATAGAGCATTGGCTTCTGGACTGAAAGGTCCCAGGTTCGATTCCGGTCAGGGGCATGTACCTTGCTTGCGGGCACATCTCCACTCTGGGGCATGCAGGAGGTGGCTGATGGATGTCTCTCTCTTTCATCGATGTTTCTGACTTTCTATCTCTCTCCCATCCTCTCTGTAAAAAATCAATAAAATATATTTTTTAAAAAAGTGGATAATAAAGAACATGATAAACTGATGGGCAAAAGGAAAGATACAGAGGCAGTGAAGCATCAGACAGACTGAAAAGTTATAGCAGGAAGGTGAGGGAGAAGTGGGGGAGAGAAGAGATCAACCAAAGGTCTTGTGTGCATGCATAGAAGCATCACCAATGGACACAAGACACTGGGGGGCTGGGGTATGCCTGGGAGAGGGGAGGCAATGGGAAGATATGAACACATGTAACACATTAATTAAAAATAAATAAAGTCTTTAATAATAAAAAAAAAGTGCCCCGAGAGTTACACATTGCCATGCAAGCGTTAGTTCTACACCGACATCGGGATTTGGCCTTTAGTTTCCCCCAGACTGGGAGTGGGCAATGTTCTCTCTGTCCTCATCCCACCCCTGGATTCAGTTGTCACTCATGTGACATTTCTCCAGCTCATTTATTCTTCTGGTCACTGCTTCCTTGTCTATTAGCATTATTTTGGCTATAAATTAGTATTGATAGAATTAAATGAAATACTTCCGAATGAAAGCCAGTACTTAAGCATCTCAATTTCTGTACCAAATATGAGTACATAATGGAATTCATGTTTGCACCAGTTTTTTTTTAATCTATTTTATTGATTTTTTTTACAGAGAGGAAGGGAGAGGGATAGAGAGTTAGAAACATCGATGAGAGAGAGACATTGATCAGCCGCCTCCTGCACACCTCCCTACTGGGAATGTGCCTGCAACCAAGGTCCATGCCCTTGACTGGAATCAAACCTGGGACCTTTCGGTGCGCAGGTCGACGCTCTATCCCCTGAGCCAAAACGGTTTCTGCTGCACCCGTTTTTTACCCTCATTTCCATGATCTTATCCTGTCCCATTTCCACTTCTGCTTCATTTCTGGTGTGTGTGTGTGTGTGTGTGTGTGTGTGTGTGTGTGTGTGTGTGTGGTGTTGTTTGTTTGTTTTTTGCTGTTTCTTACTCTCCCACTTCCTTCCCTCGCTGTAAGCAAGAACTCTTGCCATCTGTCCTGCCAGCCTAACAGGGTTTCTGCGAAGGCAAAACAAGCATCTGCATCTCATAGTGTTTGTAAGCTGCGGAGACTTATTCACATATTAGGAGGCATTTTTTGCCAACATTTGCTCTCTCCTTCCGCGTGCATGCCACGACTGCAGGCTCACCCCTAATGCTTTCTCCTTTCCCCACAAAGTGGCTTAGCTCGCGCATTAGTTTTGGTGGGAGAATCTGGATTCCCTTTTCATTCTTACACGGTGGGCAAGTATCTACTAACCATTTTACTGCAACCTTCGGCCATCACCTCAATCTGACCAGATCCCAAAGCAAACCCATCACTATCGCTCAAAAGTGATTTATTTGGCCAAGACCAGTTTGGCTCAGTGGATAGAGCATCGGCCTGCAGACTGAAAGGTCCCAGGTTCAATTCTGGTCAGGGGCATGTATCTTGCTTGCAGGCACGTCTCCACAGTGGGGCGTGCAGGAGGCGGCTGATCGATGTCTCTCTCTCATTGATGTTTCTGACTTTCTATCTCTCTCCCTTCCTCTGTAAAAAATCAATAAAATACATTTTTAAAAAAGTGATTTATTTGGCCTTATGGATGGTCTTCCCTTGTTCTCTGAATGTATTTCGTTTGATATCAAGGCCTGAGATATCAACATCACTCTTTTCTCCATTTTCCTTTTATTCTTTGTTCTTACCTCCAAATACCCAGACTTGTTGATTCTTCTTTAATAATGTGTCTTTGGTTCTTTCTTCCTTTTTAAATATTTTTAAGCATAGCTGTCATTGTTGTTGACTTTTTTTTTCTTCTTTTAACATGTATTGAAAAGACTTAAATTTGCACAGGGCTTAAATGAATTAGTCTTCATGTGAAAATTAAAATGACACGAGCTGAAAAGACAACGAAAAATGATGTCCATCCTATTAGCTGGAGGAAGTAAGGGGGCTGAATTCAGCCCTATTTTGTTAATATTGTAACTAAAATTATCAATTTCAACGGTAGACACCACATTAAGGGAAAGATATTAAGTGTTAAGAATATGTCTATTATGATGGTTAAATATCTGGAAAACGTCAAGTGAGTAATGTTTGAAAACACTATCATCATTTTTTGCCTTAAGAACAGATCGATTGGGTAAAATAGGAGAGGTCTATCAAAAGTTTGTCTCCAAATACTTAAGGAATATTAATGGAAATATATATGGTGCCATTTTTTACAGCTAAGATAATTTAAAAGTCTATGACGTTGGTTTTGGTCAGTGTGAAGCCTGATTTTAGAGTAATGAATGCTGCGTCAAAATACACTTCGCCTTTAAAATAATGAGAATATTATCACAAACATGGCGCTGAAGTATTCATCTAGAGATTGTCTTTGAAGCTAAGGACAACTGTTAGCCTTGTGAAGGAATAAAAATAATGGAACTCTGAATTCTTGCCAATTTTTAAGCTTGAACACTAGATGAAGAAGAAAATCAAATAAGGTCAAGAAAGGGCAGTTCAGATATTCACATGCTGCAGAAATTTAAAGATCCAGAAGATTCCATTTCATTGAAAAATGGTATTTTCCCCATGACCTTCATGCATGCATTTATTTATGCAATTATGTGTACAGAACCAAGCTGGCAAATAGAGCGCCTGGCAGAGATCATTGGAGTAAAAAGAAACATCCATCAGTGCAGGGACGGGTCATCGCTGTCAAAGGCACGGTTGCCAGCTGCAGAAGCAGCCAGTTATGCTCACATGCTGTGCAGACAGCATTGCATTAAAATAAAAACAGATATTTTACTCTAAAGTGGGGAAATGAGGTGATAAACATGATTGACGAGTGTGGATGGAGAGCAAGCCATGCCCATCAAGAGAGACCCACAAAGAGGGACCCTAGTAGCCAGGCTGGAGTCACGTGATCCCTAAAGGTTCGAATCGTAAGGCAAAGCCAAGCTCTCACTCTCGTTTACCGTAAAAACGTCAGATGTCCTTGTGGCTTCACTTCTGAGCTCTCCTGGGCTCTTCAGCCTTCTTGGACATCCTGCTCTGGCCCTGTTTTCCTCGGTGCCAGACTTGTTTTCCTTCACCCAGAGAATCTGTGGGAAAGACGGATAGGAAGGCTCAGACGTGCCGTCTCTAGACAAATAAAGGGCAGATATGCTAGAGGCCCGGTGCACGAAGTGTGTGCAGTGGGGGGATTGCCCCTCAGCCTGGCCTGCACCCTCTCCAATGTGCGACCCGGCAGTCAGACATCCCTCTCTCAATCCGGGACTGCTGGCTCCTAACCACTTGCCTGCCTGCCTGTCTGATCACCCCCTAACCACTTCTGCCTAACTGCCTGATCATCCCCTAACTATTCCCCTTCCAGCCTGATTGACAACTGTTCCCCTGACAGCCCTATGGCCCCAAACTGCCCTTCTCTCCCAGCCAGATGGCCCCCAACTGTCCTCTTCTGATAATTTATATCTAACATAATTTGTATCTAAGATAATGCTTCCCTGCCAACCGTGTTGCCCTCAACTGCCCTGCCAGCCATGTTGTGACAATTTGGGGCAGCTATCTTGTGGCAGCTATTTTCTGATGATGTGCTGTGACCATCTTGTGGCAGCCATCTTGTGATAACATGGAGACAGCATCTTGTGAAGACATGGGGATGGTTATCTTGTGATAAAGTGGGAGTAACCATCTTGGGACAATATGGGGAGAGCCATCTTGTGATGATGTGGGGAAAGCCATCTGGTGATGAGGGCCATCTTGTGACGACATGGGGAGGCCATATTACGACAGTTTGGGAGCCGCCATCTTGTGATGACACAAGGATCTGAGGGTCAATTTGCATATTACTGCTTTATTGCATAGGATACATCTGTGTGCACACACATACTGCGGTGTTAGGGAAGGAAGGGTAAAACTGACTCAGTGTTGAGGGAACAGGGTTTTTATTTCTGAGAAGGACAAAGATAGGTGAGGTTTTGAGTTTGAGGAGGCCATGGCGTTGGGATAAGCACATGGGAAGCTCCCTGTAGCGGAGAAAGAGCATTACTGGGCCTCACGCAGGAAATGCCGGGATAGGAAGCGTGCATTGCAGCAAGTCCAATGTCCGTGATGTGCCATTTCCACTGTTAAACTTTCTCCATCTGTGCAGGACAGCAATCTCCAGCTCTCTTCCATCTCATGGCACACATCAACCGATTCCTAAAATTCCGTGGCGCCCCAGAGAGCATATTGTATTTCTGTTGATTTGACCAAAAAGTAGGTATAATTGTGATTCATTCATCCCCTGACAGTTGCTGTGTGGATTGGTGTCACTTTTTAATTTGATAATCTAAGGGGAAAGAGGTCAGGTGCCCCCGAATAAATAGTCATGCATTGTGCTTGACATCAATTTTAATACTCAGAGCTGGGAAACACATTGTATGAATATGACAAAGTATAATCTTCTTTATCTAGCTTTGGAAAATATCTTCTAAACTAATAAAATTATTTTTATTCTTAAAAATCTATTTATAGCTGAAACCAGTTTGGCTCAGTGGATAGAGCATCGGCCTTCGGACTGAAAGGTCCTGGGTTTGATTCCAGTCAGGGGCATGTACCTTGCTTGCGGGCACATCTCCAGTAGGGGCTGTGCAGGAGGCAGCTTATCAATGTCTCTCTCTCATCAATGTTTCTAAGTCTATCCCTCTTTGTAAAAAATCAATAAAATATATATATTAAAAAAAAATATATATATATATATATATATATATATATGTGTGTGTGTGTGTGTGTGTGTGTGTGTATACACACACACACACATTTTTTTTTTTGAAAGGGCATACATTGCACTTAGGTAAGCTACAGATATTCATATTAGCCTTTTTTCACCATTTTGCTGTTACACATCCTTTTTTTTAAATATATATATAGAGAGAGAGCTCAGATGAACAAAGCTCTGGAAAATAACCAAGAAGCCAAAAACCTGTTCTCAGCATCCTCCCTCCGCTTGTGAGATGTTCTCATTAGATGCTTTAAAAGGTTACCAGGACAACAGATGCTATCTTAAAAGTTAACTAAATAATGTACTCCGAAAGGTCAGGCCATCCACCAGCATTTGTAAATTCATGCGGTTTATCCACCCCACCCCTGCCTCGTTCAACTGCAGCTATTTTTCCATCTGTAAGCAGAATCTTAGTCGCAAATGTTAATACCTCTCTTGTTCATAATTAGATGAAGTTTGCTCCCTCTGGCTATGAATTTGGTTCAAATAGAATGTATGTTATTGTGCTCATAAATGGAATAGGTTCAGGGAAAACGCTATAGAATTATGGATCACCCTACAATTATACATTTTATGAGCAGCTGTTGACATTCTAAAAAATATATATATATATATTATACTTTTAATAAGGATAAAGGCTTTTTATCCTCAGTTATCAGTAGGATAAAAAAAAAAAACAATTGTGATGACTTGGACAAAGAAACATATTTTAAGGCCTAAAGCTTAAAAGTGAAATGATAATCTGTTCTCAAATAACAGTTTTTATTTTATAGTTTTGTTTTAAGAAAATACACTTTCCTAAGCTTTTAATGTAGCCCCTTTAAATTAAACATATATTAGTTTTTATTATGAAAACTGAAATTTTTCTTTCTTTCTTACAAAAATGTGAAGGAAACTGCAATAAAATTTGTGAAACGATGTAAGTTAACGTGTTGTGATGCGGCAAAAACAATGACCTTATTGACGAGGACGTGTCCTAATGAGCACACAAACACCGTGCTGATTTAATAGCTGATGGTTTGGGCACTGGTTGAAAAAGTTGATAACATTGTTTGGAAATAAATTGCATGTTAGTTGATCTGGGTAACTGGGATATTTTGAGATGGTTTGTTGATTTCTCAATAGTTTTTATTTTTTTCCTTATCTATTGCTTCTGTATTAACAGCCCCTCCGCATCACCGTTCCCCATTTCCTATATAGTTTTTATTCATATTTGCCTTGTTTCTACGTAGTGTGATATATATATATACCTATATCTCTCTCTATATATGTCTATAAATATAGATAGATAGATCATATATGATATGTAACATGCAACACATGACATGTAGCATATAGTATACAATATATAAGGAAAATATCGTTCAGTAAGATAAAATGTTTGAATTGAGTCATAAGTAGAATAAGTAACCGGAAGTGAGAAAGTAGGAGTGAATTTTCTAGGAAAAAAAACGTATGCAAGGAAAGATCATAGTACACTGCGGGTAAGAGCACACGTTTGTAGTGAGATTAGGCTGGCATCCCTGCTTGCCTATCTGCTCACTTCGGGCAGATGACTTCCACTCTCTGCGTTAATTGTGTGCCATGTACTTGCTCCACAAAGATGGTGTGGAAAACAGTTTGTAAAATGCCAACATGCATCTGCCTCTATGTCTGGGATATGGAAAATGTTCAATAAATATTACATATGATCATGATGCTAATGCCTGGTACATTTCAAAGACAATTTGGTCCTTAAGTTTGATTATTAAAACAATTGTCAGATCTTTTCTTTTCATGACATTAAATGCTATGATATCCCTGTTGAAGCAAAACTCTACGCAAGCCCCCAGTAGTTTGGCCAAGTGAATAGAGGGTCACCCTGCGGACCGAGGAGTCCCGGGTTCGATTCCCATCAAGGGCACATGCCGAGGTTGTGGGCTCAATCCCCAGTAGGGGGCGTGCAGAAGGCAGCTGACCCATGATTCTCTCTCATCATGGATGTTTCTATCTCTCTCCCTCTCTGAAACCATCAAAGATATTTTTTAAAAAAAGCTCTATTCAATAAAACAATCAATACTCTTTAATCCATTCTCCCAAATAAACCAGTAATAAGTGTCATATCTGCAGCTTGTTAAATGAATATACTCCGTGCTGTATTCCCCTATATACTGTGTTTTCTGGCGTATAAGAAGACTTTTCAACCCAGGACAATCTCGAAAGTTGGGGGTTGTCTTATACGCCGGAAAATACGGGTGCTTGTTTAACATGGATAAGATACTCAGCTCTGTGGCTGGCACACATAGATCATATATGCAGGCTTGTCAAACGAATATATCCCGTGATGTATTCCCATGTATACTTGTTTAAAATAGATAAGACACACAGCACTGTGGCTGGCACACACAAATCATATCTGCAGGCTTGTCAAATGAATATATCCCATGATGTATCCCCATGTATACTTGTTTAACATAGATAAGACACTCAGCACTGTGGCTGGCACATGCAAATCATATCTGCAGTCTTGTCAAACGAATATATCCTATGATGTATTCCCATGTATACTTGTTTAAATATGCTAAAACCTTGTTTCAAAAGGAACTCATTTCCTCTGATGCAAAAAGGGTGGGATTTGAAGGTGGAGAAATTTTAGAAAATGGCCTGAACTCGCAGTCCGCTGGGATGTAAGCTCAGGTTATTTCAACTCCATACCTGACTCTCGGAAGAGACACGCCAGGAGTCAGCGTTTGTTTTGCTTTGTGTGTTTGAACTGAAGGGTGAATATCTGTCTGTACAGACACTTTATGGACAAAGTACCCCAGAGAAGTGGGGTCTGAGGGAGCCACTGGTGGTTGGGGTAGGAAAGCTTGTGGGACAGAGTGAGTGTTAGGACCTCCAACTCCTGCAGGCACCCATGGGGCATCTCCTGGCGCACACCAGCCTCCTGAGCCTGTAACACTAGAAACCTCCCTCTGGCCCCGCCGTCTGGCCCATCATGACGCCTCCGCCAGCATTTTTCTCAAGGAGATGTTTAGCCCTCTCTGCTGGAACCACGTGGGGGACAGTCTCACCCTGGTTCTTGTAGCACCTCAAATGCTGGGTTTCCTGTCTCTGTAAAAGGAGTTTCTGGAAAACATGACCGTGAGCAGCCCATCAGAGGAATAACTGCTTTTTGTCGCCGTCTGCATGCTCCCCGCCATCCAACGTGAAAGCAGAAGCAAAGCCCGGGGCAGAGGGGTAATAGCTGCCAGGTTTTGGAAGAGGAGGCATAGCCGTCAGGTGGTCGGGAGAAAGTCTAGGGGTGGATTTTCTCCAGGGGGCTTCCAGGGAGGAAAACCCGACGGGAGGAAAAGGAGATGAATCTGTGCAAATATCATCCCCAGAACCTGGCACCCAGATGAAATGAGCGGAAATAAAAGCATGAAAAGTAAATAAAACGAATGGCTGCCTACATGGAGATGTAATGGCAACTGCCCTAGAAATGCGCGACCACGTCTGACTTGATGTAATATGAAGGATGCTCTCTTACCAAAATCATCCCAAGGGCCGAGGCTGGCAGAAACAGGAGTGGGGACACAGGCTAATCTCCTGTTTTCACTAGAGGCCCGGTGCACAAAATCCGTGCACTGAGGTGTGTCCTTCAGCCCTCTTGCAGTCTGGGAGCCTTCCAGGTACGTCTGACTGATGGCCAAGCCAGCAGTCGGACACCCTTAGCGCTGCTGCAGAGGCGGGAGAAGTTTCCGCCACCACTGCTGCACTCGCCAGCAGTGAGCCCAGCTCTGGCTGAGCAGTGCCCCTCTGGGGGAGCACACTGACCACCAGGGGGCAGCGCCTGCATTGAGCATCTTCACCCTGGTGGTGAGTTAGCATCATAGTGAACAGTCGTTCCACCATTTGGTCGATGTGCATGTTAGCCTTTTATTATATTGGACTAGAGGCCCGGTGCACGAAATTTGTGCACAGGTGTGGGGGCTGTCCCTCAGCCTAGCTTGACCCTCTCCAATCTGGGACCCGTTGAGGGATGTCCGACTGCCCATCTAGGCCCAATCCTGGTGGTCAAACATCCCTCTTACAATACAGGACGGCTGGCTCCCAACTGCTCACTTGCCTGCCTTCCTGATTATCCCGAACCGCTTCTTCCTGCCAGTCTGATCACCCCCTAACCCCTCCCCTGCCAGCTTTATTGATGTCTAACTGCTCACCTGTCAGCCTGTTTGCCCCTAACTGCCCTCCCCTGCAGACCTGGTCACCCCTAACTGCCCTCCCCTGCAGACCTGGTCACCCCTAACTGTCCTCCCCTGCAGGCCTCATCACCCCTAACTGCCCTCCCCTTCAGGCCTGGGTCCCCACCAACTATCTTTCGTGCAGGCTAAGTTGCCCCCACTGCTCTAGTGGGAAGACTACCCTCTGCTCTGGCCTTCCTATCCCTTTTATAGAGACTTTGGGACACACCCACAGCCTTTAGGTAGGAAATTCCAAGAACAGAAATTCACATGAGACAATCAGAGGTGGAGGCCTCTTCAGCTAACAATGTCTTAACTAAACAGTGAGTGGTCAGAGCAATTCAGGTTGTTGACCGGCCTTCCGGGTTTCCATTTCCACATCTTTCTATTAGCGAGACCATGTTCGGTTTCCGGCAGTTATTCCTCTTGCACCTTGTAGAGATTTCTTCTCTCTTACTTACCATATTCCACAGAACCAGTGGTTCTCAACCTGGGGTCGAATGACCCTTTCACAGGGGTCGCCTAAGACCAGCGGAAAACACCTATTTCCCATGGTCTTAGGAACCAACACACCGCTTCTCGGTTTAGCAAAGTGTAGCCATGTCGTTTACTGTTGTCCTAGGAAGACTGTTACCCATGCTATACCACGATTCAAGACAAAATTTCATTTATTTGTCATTAGAAATAAATATTTCACAATATATAATTACATATTGTTTTTGTGATTAATCCCTTATGCTTTAATTATGTTCAATTTGTAACAACGAAAATACATCCTGCATATCAGATATTTACATTACAATTCATAACAGTGGCACAATGACAGCGATGAAGTAGCAACGGAAATCATGTTATGATTGGGGGTCACCACCCCATGAGGAGCTGTGTTAAAGGGTTGCGGCCTTAGGAAGATTGAGAACCGCTGCACAGAACTCACTTCCCTGTCAGTGTGTCGCACAGCTACTGAAACACGCATGCATTTTAGTGGAACGGAACTGTGATCTGAGAAAGTCAGTTGCTTTATCTGTTTCTACTTTAGCTCTTCCTCCTGAAAGAGATATTAGCAATAGCTCCCCTGTGTAGCAGCGTGTTACGATGACGGAATGTTAAAATGTGCGTGATGCGCTGTGTCCATAGAAATGAATCATCCATGAAGATGGGAGAAGTAGCGGTGGTAATAGCATTGTAGCCACGGCCATTATGTAAGGAACCGCTGTCCAAATAACATGGCTAGAATAGGGGAACTCAAATCAGGGAGGGGAGCATCTCTGTCCTTTATTTAAGTAAAATTTGCCAACATAGTAATTGTCGTGCCAGGCATCTGAATTGGACCAAATCAGAGTGGGTAAATAGTAGAAACTGATTGTACTTAAATGTAAGATTCTCATGTACATCTGATGTATGTTTTCAAAACCTTCAATGATAATATAATACTGAGGGTCAGAGCTGCATACATAAAAATAAATAAAGACATAGGTGGGAAAGGTTACTAATACATCCTATTGTCATATCTAACCCAAACCCATTTTATTTTTGAGTTGAGATTTATCAATGTGTGTGTGTGTGTGTGTGTGTGTGTGTGTGTGCTATATATATATTTTTCATGAGTAAAAAGAAGGTTAAATGTGACATTAATTATTATACTAAAGTTTGTTAAATGATACCCATTGTGAAAACCCATGGTTATACTTGTTTAGTTTAGGTATAATATCACGCATCAAGATTTCTATTCAGAGGCTTTTTATGGAGAAAATTCACCACGCGATGAAAGCAAAGCCTGGTGAAAATTTTAATAGCGAATCTAGAGTTTCAAAGCAATGCGTAATGAAATAATAGATTTAGCCATTTTCCCGCTGGTGGCAGCAATTTGTTTTCTTAAAATTTACAAATGGCTGTTTTGAATCTTAGGGCAAATTCAAAAGTAAACACTAGGAAATGGTACCTATATTTCACAATATTATAATGTGCATTAATAGTGCATATTTATATAGTAGATTGCATTTCAGATGTGCTTTTGAATAATTTATTGGTTGATACATCAGTGAAAGTTTTCCCCATCATCGACTCTATCTCTATTAATCTCACTTAATGAATTCTATTTAAAGTATGTTTAGGTGTGGGTTTTATTTTGTATGATTCATCTAATTCTCCTTTGAATGTCTTCTACTTAATCTTATGGTAACTGGACATATATCAGTGTATTTACTGTTAGTTGATAATAATAATATGGTAGCTGGAGTATACCTGCTATTAAGTAAGTAATAGTTTTTTGTTTTGTTTTTAGCTTTTTTTTTTGTTTGTTTTGTTTTGTTTTGCTCTCTGAACCTACCAAACACCAAATAATGGACTGACCCATAAATATGTTTAAAAATCCATCAGTGTAGCCAAAACCGGCTTGGCTCAGTGGATAGAGCATTGGCCTGTGGACTGACAGTTCTGTATTGTAGCATCCTTTCTATCAAAATCGTATTCCTGTTTTAAAAAGCAGTATTTCCTGCATGACGTGAGGACTGCCTGGTGGTGAGTCTAAATTCATTGGTGCCTACTCCACTGCACCCCAAATAATTGATCTACAGTGGTACCTCGAGATACGAGTGCCCTAACATACGAGATTTTTGATATATGAGCCAAGCCGTCGAGCAAGCGAATTTTGCTTTGAAATACGAGCAACAGTTGAGATAGGAGTCATCGCGCGGATCGGCCAGCTGCACACGACCCACCAGTTTACCCTGATTCAAGGTTACGGAACGAATTAAACTCGTATCTCGAAGTACCACTGTACTGGTTTCCATCTAAGTCATAGGCACACTTTCTGGGAGGGATTAACCAGCTTTGAGAAGTTTTCCTTTCAAAATCCAATCCTATTAAGTGACACGGAATGTCTCAGCATATCATACAGTATTGCAATTATCAGTGACATTAATTAGTTCTGAATTGGCCTTTTAATCATGTCTCTAAAGAGGAAATTATTATTACTTTCTGCTCCTTGTCATTTATCTCTCTTCATTCTATTTGAAGAATCAGTGTCTGAGTCCAAAAGAATAGTTATAATAAAGCCATCAATGAACATTTTGGTTAATAAAACATTTAAAGTCCTCCAGGAAAGCCATATAAATATTGAACATGTTGGTTATATTAGCCACTTTTTGATCCTCAGTGCGAATGAATTATTTTATCAACTCAAAGGCTATTTTATAACAGGCTTAAACTATGTGTGACAGATCTAGCTACAGTGATCATCACCTATGCAGTTATTGACTGTGGAAAAAAATAGAATTATCAACTTTGAATTTGAGTTTCTAAAGAAAGCAATTCAGGGCCTGCCAGTGTTTTTCAGTGGTTGAACATCAACCTGTGAAGCAGGAGGTTGTGGCTCAATCGCCAATGTTGTGTGTGCAAGAGGCATCCCATCCATGATTCTCTCTCATCATTGATGTTTCTATCTCTCTCTCACTCTCCTTTCCTCTTTGAAATAAGTAAAACATATATTAAAGAAAGCAACTCAGGGACTCAGTGACCTTTATATTGTACTAGAGGCTCAGTGCATGAATTTGTGTACAGGTGGGATCCACCAGCCCACCCCAATTGGGCCTCTCAGAGCCAACCAGTGGGGGGAGGGGCTGTGGGAGGTTCGCCAGCCAGCCCCGCCTCCATTGGTTCAGTTGGCTGGTCATAGGGCAGGTCAGTGATTGGTCATCCAGATAGTTCCGTTCTCTTGGCTTTTATATAGATAGATAGATAGATAGATAGATAGATAGATAGATAACATTTAGATTCAGTAAACTGAAATTTGAATAACTTGTTCCAATTTGAATTATTCATGCACTAGTTATTTGCCCTTGAGTATATTATATTTTATATGGGATGCCGTTTATTATTTTATAAAGCGAGATTAATATTCATTCTACCTCCGGAGGGCAGAGAATTAAGAGAGTAAATAAAACAAGATAGAACATTATAAACTCTAAAATTATAACAATTTGACATGATTGGTAAAATGAACAAATATTCAGCTTTGACTAAATGAGTATTATAAATTATTTGAGACTAAACAGTGTTCCAATTTAAATATTTTCTCCTATAATCACCAAGTTAAAATATTCCATCACCCAATTAAGCTATTTTATATGATAAACTATTATCAATTGTTGCTAAATTTATAACATTTTAAAATAATAAAATAAATATTGAAAGTGTTTATTTTAATAATAAGCATAATGCATCAATTATGTCTTAGACGGTGATGGGGATAGAGATTATGCTTGCATTTTCTTCCATGTTGTTTGTATTAAAAATAGAGCAAGAGCTTAAATCTGAGACACATATATTGCCCTTAAAGAGGTTATAGTCAAGGGAGAAAAAGTCTCATTCTTAAATTCAAAATAGCTGGTGAGTTATAGTTTTATTATTGATCCATCAAGCTTGCTACGATGTATAGAAGACTAACACTCAATTCAATATTTCATGTATGCATTGGGTATCATGCACTTTCATACGTACCACATTCACTAAAGAAGTAATTCTCCTTTTGGCTAAGAGCAAGCATAGCAGCTGTTCTTATCCATATAATATCTGAGGGCATAATATTAAACTAAAGGTCTGGTACACGAATTTGTGCACAGGTGGGGTCCCTCAGCCTGGCCAGTGATTGTGGCTGATCAGGGCAGCAGGAGATTGGCCAGGGGGAGGTACCACGGGAGGTTAGCCAGCTAGCCCAGTAAGAGCCATCAGGGCAGGCCATACAGGGGTAGGGGTCACAGAAAGTTGGGTGGCCACAGAAGGTTGGCTGTGGGAGTGCACTGATGCCCAGGGGGCAGCTCCTGCATTGAGTGCCTGTCCCTTGGTGGTCAGTGCACATCATAGCGACTGGTCGACTGGTCGTTCAGTACTTTGGTCATTGGATCATTTAGGCTTTTATATAT